>VZTW01046881.1:766-41208 GCA_013400895.1 Thalassarche chlororhynchos
GCATATTCCTTTTAATGAATGTTTTAATGGAGATAATGGACGAAACCAGTCTCAGGATGCTCATGTGGCAGTTCATTAATAACCTCCCTACAACATGATATTGCTCCCTCAACACTAGCCTTATCTTTTCATCCTTATCAAGTCACCTCCCAGTTGCTCTACTGATTCCAAATCTCTCTCGCTTAGTAGTTTCCACTGTGGTTCTGCTATCAAGCAGAAGTCCAAAGAGAACAAATCTGCCACTTCCCTGCCTCTGGAATAGGGCTATCAGAGGGAACTATCAGATTAGTCAGCACAATCCACCTTTTACTTTTAAACTCCAAGACTCCACATAGCCTTTCCTTCCAAGTTTGGTTTATCATGATCAGAATCACTGGCCTGCATTTTTCCTCTTCTGCAACACAGATACTATATTTGCAATTTCTAAGCACATGATAGAAGTCCTGCGCTTAAAGGTTTGTTACTGGACCAGCTGTTTTCACATGCCTTTTACTCTAGTATTTCTTCTTTGCTTCCATGGTCAATCTTATCCATCAGGCTGACATTATTCATCATCCCCTTTCACTCCCATGGGAACAGAGGCAGAGCATAGTTTAGTTTCTGCATATTCTGTACAGTCACTAGCTACTAACCCATTCTTCTCATGTTAACTATCCCACCTATCCCATGTCTCTTTCCTACTTCTGTTTTCATAAATTTTGGGGGGAAAACGACTTTGTTTTGTTTTAATATCCTTAGAAGCGTCTAATCCAACTTCACCTCTGGCAGTCCTCACGTTGTATTTATGCTTATTGACCTCAAAAATGCACCTTTATTTCCCCATGAGTTTTTATGTCCTTTCGTTGTAGACTTTGCCTATTTCTTCTTTGTGGCTCTTCCCTGGGACTCCCTTCCCGAGACACCAATTCCTGGTGGCTCTTGAGTCCCTAACTTCAGGAAATTCCAGGCCTACTTCATATTTAGCTACCTGTCCAATTCAGCCCAGGTCATGCTACTAACTAGTTGCTATAGCTCTATCACAATTTGCTCTTTGAAATAAGAAACCTTGTTACAGAGCCATTTTTAATTCTTCCCATTTATTTTAAAAATAAAAATAATTGATGTTTTAAAAGACTGCTTGAGCCTTGTTTGACTGAAGCTCCTACATCTCCTTATTAATTACTAAAACCAAAGCAAAACCAAAACTCTCTCTTGTTAGTTAAGTGATGAAGAAATTCCTAGACATCAATAAACATGTGGGCCCTGTATTATTAGCAGTATTTTTCTCCTATTTTGCTGTAAAGATGATGCACAGACCACAATAAATTAGCATTTTCTCAAGAATCTTTCTCAACAATATCACAATATGTGCTCATAAGTTTAGTATTAACTGAAAATCAAAGAGGCAATTTCTGTTTCTAGCTGCCTGAACTAAATGCAGACTACCTCAGCTGATTTCAGTACAGGTAAATTGAATTCAGTTGGTGAGACAGGAATTCAGTTAGTGAACACTTCACTCCTAGGCTTTTGCTGCGATGGGCAACACCACCTCTTTCAGAACAACAGGAAAACGGGAAATTCTCTGCAGAGGTAGGCCAGCATACTTCAACAGAGTCCAATATACAAGCAGTCATTTACCTCTGCTTGCCCAATATGCATAAAGACACTGTTAGCAAACTGGTTAAAATGAGCTGCTTGTATTGTCCCTATCCTTCCACTTCTCTCAGGTGCAACTCAAACAGCTGCTTTTGAAAACCTTGCCCATGTCTCAGCTTTTATTCCAAACTCCACACACTGTTACTTAGAAAATATTTTTTATTAGCTTAAAGAAAAAATCTGGCATTTCTATGCTTTAAAACTATGACCTAGCAAAACCAGCAAGAATGAAGACAGACATAAATATATCCTTAAAATAGAATTTACCTTTTCTCAGCCAATGTTACAGGAGCTCAGCATCTTTAAATATCACAGTGAGAAAGAATAAATTAAAAAATTTAAGTTTCCAGTTAACAGATGTAAAATCACACCTCAAACTTTTTGCCTAAGCTTTTCTTTTCGCATCTCATTTTTGTTTCTGTCAACATTATAACATAATCCATCTGAGAGGTTTAAAACTAAACAGTTTTAAGCAGTGGGTGAAACCACAGTATGTTAACTGACAGGAGGTTTTGGCTCCTTCATCTTTAAGCATCTATTCCTCAGCTGCTGTTTCTCTGCAGCAGGGGCTAGAAAGTTTATAGACTTAAGTCCAAGACTCCTAATTTCCTAATACATGCTGCTTAAGCATGTTTTCTTTTAACTTGTTTGTTTCTTTGATAACTACAACATTATTGTCTTCCAGCTTGTCCATCTGAATATAATCAATACTAATTCACACTTACTACAGCTAGGGGCTTTCATCTAAACGATTGTATCGGATGATAGTACGTAACGTACATGGCTGTGATGCCATCCAGTAGAATTATCCCCATCTGACAGGCAACAGAGCTGATGCACAGGTGATGACCATAAAACAAGACATGGATAGTTAGAAACGGAGGCAAAGCAGAAATACAGTTGTGATACCTCTGAGCATTAGCCAGTTCTCCTTCATCCAAATATAAAGCTATCTTCAATATGTAAACTGCAGACAACAGCTACTAACCTGTTTCTTTTCAAAAATAAAATCTTTTTCCTATGGCATATACTCCACAGCCATCTCCAGCGCAAGAGATTCTATATTTGAACAATCTGAACAGTGGAAGAATGAAAGCTTATAAAATACGTATCCTTGTCTATGTTGGAAATAGCACAGTTCCAAACCAGAGACTAATGCTGAAATACAATCCAGGGGCTGTGCTTCCATTCATAAACTGTTCCGTTCGAACACAGGGTCTGCAATGAATTTTATTCTCATGTTCAACCAGAGAGCCACAATTTATTATAGTCCTGCACTTTTCAGTTTCAAAACCATATCCCCAATATTTTTCCCTGTCAAGTCCAATGGAGATTAGCAGACTTCTCAACCAGGATCATCCATAAAGGGAAAATGCAGCAGAATCCAACTGCCCAGAGACACAAAGAAGCAAGTCCACTTATGTACCACATGACTAAAAGAAAAGGAAACCTTTTCTGCATAAAAAACCTTTTTTACTGCATACACACAGCTCCAACTGTTTAAGCTGGAAAGGCATCAGAAAGGTCCTTTCGTTAGTAACAGCGTAAGTGGGATCTCAAATGTATTTACTTCAGCTGTGCCTCTAACTCACCACTAGATTGTCTATACAGCAGGCTAGCTGTATTACTCCTGTGTAATATCATGCTAATGCTCCCTGACAACTTCAAACCTCAAAATAAATAACCAGTGCTTCCCATTCATTGCATATTCTGCAGCTGAGATGTGCCACAAAGGTACCGGATTATTTACACCAGTTAAATTTTCAGAGCTGTCTCAGGAGCCTCCCTAGGTTCTCTAGGGAGTCACTACCCTCTGACGTTCAAATTAAAGGGAAATGGGGATCCAACAACACTGGTCAGTATGACCAATTTCAATCTATAGGCTCACTGCTTTTTGCAGCATTTGTCTCCAGTTTTCCACAGTGTCTTAAAATATTTCTCTGGTAAAAAGACCACACCAAAAATTGCATAGAGCTGACAAAATTTTCATCAATAGTTATCTGCATACAGCAAGATGAGAGAAGCATCTGTTGCCAGGATACCACAAACTAAAAGCACTTTAAATAACTACAACAAAACCCCCATCAACTCCTGGGCTAGCACAATTTCCACCTTTGGAAGGGAAAAAGGAAGAAAAGAAAAAAAATAAAAGGCACAAACCCTTTAAAATTGGTAACATGGTCCTTCAGCCCAAGCGTGAAATCCAGCAATTCAATCTGTGATTTAACATGTCATTTCTAAATATTCATTTTTCTCACAAAGCTTATTGCACTAGAAATCTCTAACTTGATCAGAATATACTCATACCACACCACAAATCAATTTCCACAGTACATGGAGTAGAAACTAGACTTAACTTAACATAAACCTTTAAATGAAGTCAAAGGAAATTATGACAGCCATCAGGTACAGAATTCTTCTACAGCAAAATTTATTAATTTGTTAACTATTAACCAAACTTTCACATGCCAGTAAAAAGCTTTCCATTTGATAAGTTAAAAGCACATGTTTTGCCCAGTGTAAAACCACCACCACGTCTCCTTTGCATAGCATTCTTACATTTTATCTACTTGGTCACCTAATAACATGCACAGTGAATCAGTCTAGATACCTTCAAGTCTTCAAACTCTCTTTGACTGACACCAGGCAATTGTTTTACAGGATGGATGACAATTTAAAATGAACCCTGCTTTGACCAGAGCTGCTGTAGAATATCTTTTTTAAACTCAGCTCTGAGTGCCTTTGTTTGTGACTAAGATACCCCTTTTTACCTAGGGAGAGAAGAAGAAGAAAAATCTGTAGAGTCACCTATAGAAACAGTTTTCTGAGACCTGATCTGCTGCTTTGCATACATCACAGATCTATTGGCCCTAATCTAGGTGCAAGGTAACTCCCCTCACAAAGATATTTGTCACATTTACCTTTACCTGAATATCTAAGATTATTAATATAGCCTCAGATATGAAACTGCAAATATATAAAATCATAGAATCATTTAGGTTGGAAAAGACCCTTAAGATCATCAAGTCCAACCATTAACCTAGCACTGCCCAGTCCACCACTAAACCATGTCCCTAAGCACCACATCTACACGTCTTTTAAACACCTCCACAGATGGTGACTCATCCACTTCCCTGGGCAGCCTGTTCCAATGCTTGACAACCCTTTCAGCAAAGAAATTCTTCCTAGTATCCAGTCTAAACCTCCCCTGGTGCAACTTGATGCTATTTCCTCTTGTCCTATCACTTGTTACTTGGGAGGAGAGACCTGGCTACAACCTCCTTTCAGGTAGTTGTAGAGAGCGATAAGGTCTCCCCTCAGCCTCCTCTTCTCCAGACTAAACAACCCCAGTTCCCTCAGCCGCTCCTCGTAAGACTTGTTCTCCAGACCCTTCACCAGCTTCGTTGCTCTTCTCTGGACACGCTCCAGCACCTCAATGTCCTTCTTGTAGCGAGGGGCCCAAAACTGAACACAGTATTTGAGGTGCGGCCTCACCAGTGTCAAGTACAGGGGGACAATCACTTCCCTAGTCCTGCTGGCCACACTATTTCTGATATAAGCCAGGATGCTATTGGCCTTCTTGGCCACCTGGGCACACTGCTGGCTCATATTCAGCCGGCTATCAACCAATACCCCCAGGTCCTTTTCCGCCGGGCAGCTTTCCAGCCACTCTTCCCCAAGCCTATATGATCCACCTAGCTATGTTTAAGTAGGGGAAACTTAAAATTTAATTGTGAAACACAAACTGCTTCAAAAAGGGTATTAATTAGAAAGTTTTGATGATGGGGAAGGAGAAAATCTCTCTCAACTGTCGTTCTACTGAACATCCCTCTTAATTTGTATGGTGCAGACGCTCCCCCCTTACCCTTTTGCTTTCTTCACTTTTTTTTTCTCCCATCTTTTATTGTTTTCTTCTCACTGCTCTTCAGTTTCACGACGGTGAAGGAATGCTGCTCAAAGCCCCACGACTCCCAGATGGATCCACTTTGCTTTTGCTGAGCCAGCTTCTGCACAGCTCAGAAGGACAACTTGGTTTCAATTTCTCTTTCCATCTAAAATGCAAACTGTTTACATTTCTCACTATAGTGAAATGGCTACATAGTTGCCGACCTGAAAATAAACTTTTCTATCTGAAAAAAGTACATACAATTTCTGTTTGACCAATGACTTTAGAAACAGTTTGAAGATACAGGGGAACACAGAGCATGCATACAGGAACACCTTGCAAAGGTGCTTACAGGATTTGAGTTCTGCTTACGGAGCACGCAGGACTTCAACATTTCTGGAAGTCAGTGGGACCTCAGGGCTTTTGAGAACATTGTCCTCAGACCCCAAAAAGCACAGTTAGAGGAGATTTCCAGGTATCTGACTGTTTAGTGGAATTGCCACATCTATCAACAAACCAAATTAATTTTTATTTCAATAGAACTTCAAACTGCTTCTTACAATTTTAAAATTTCCTTGTGCAATCGAGTGCTCAAATACATCAGAAAACTGATCCTGTGTGTCTTTAGAGGACCCTTGTGAATTTGAAGAATGATTTTGCCTCCAAACTGGGTCATCGCATTTAGGCTGTTCTCTGGCTACTGCAGAATATGTTACTACAGGGACTAAGAGACCTAGCATTACAACAGCCTGAATATTAATTCTCCATCTTATTCCTTGTGAGTCCCACCATTTTTTGTTTTGGCTGCTACTATATCAATACAAAGAAAACCTGTCTCAGAATGATGACGTCTGTTTTCTCCCTGTATGACTACACTCAAAAGAAACAATAATGAATGATATAATAGAAATTTACAACAAATTCCTAACTATCTCTTCATCTTAGTCATTAAGACCATAACTCCAGGTGACAGCGATCCCTCAATTCCCAAGGAAGATGACTCAGTCATTTATATGGGAATACTGCCTGGGCTTCAAACTCATTTTTCTGGGGGAAGATTTTAAAGGCAGAATAAAAATTCCAAACTAGGATACAGGTAGCTAAGAGACGAAGCACTTTTTCACAGTTCTTAGAAGCTGGTTTTCTACTTCCCCGCCTGCACTGCCTGCAGGAATGTGCTGGCTACAGAAACACAACAGAAGTGCAAACTTCCCATTGAGCTACAGGATGGAGAGATTTTGTAAGTAAGTACTGCATTTTTAGCCACAGATTTGTGATGGGACTGGGAGAAAGTAATTAGCAAATGGATATGCATTGATTCATTCTCCCTTCCTTTTAACCAAAAGATAATTAATGGCTCTTCAAAATCAAAATATGTGTATCTTTTGGAGAGCTACAGCTAGAAAAAGGCAGTATTCTACTAATTCAACAGTGATGCTTATCAGGCATGATTTTTATTAACACAGTTATTAATACACCCACTACCTCAAACTTAGCCACAGATTAGGACTTAGCATACTGAACATTATACACACAAAAACGAAAATGTTAGTCTCACTTAAGTAGTTTCTCTTCAAACATTACGGCAACCTGAGTTTGCTGTGATGTTTTCACAGTTTCTTATACCATCACTGCATCTCAGAAAGCTGCAATAGAAGCGGTAACTTGCTGGGACTGATTGTTACTAGGAGAGGAAGAAGACTTTGCAGTAAACTTCATGAGTCAACTAACACTTCATTTTGCTGTAGTTTTGAAAATGAATATACAATACGATTGGTAATGCTGCATACCACTGCCACCAGCTGCCCTTCAGCTCACAGCAAAGGTTCCCCTTGCAAGGCTCACTATGGCTGGGTCTGTCCTTGCTCTGGTGACTGGCTCCCCCCTGAAGTCTGAAAACAGTCATGTTGACATCAGTCAGGCTACCTGCAAAGTTCACACAGTACAAAATTGTTGTCAACTCCTTTTGATCAGCTGTCCTCAAATAATGCCTCTTCTACTTTCAATGCCACAGACACAACAGAATCTCAAATCTTGCAGAGAAATACTTCATTCATTAAGCATTGCCTTCCTCTTCTTAATAAGTCTTTTCCCTCTTTCTCAAAATAGAGATTTGCTTTTGCTTAAAAATGTAAAACAAAAGGTATTCCACCACAAAGTACCCAGCTATGCTGAGGTACATGGCATTCTTTGATAATAAACACATTTCCATCCCTTGTCTTTCATTCTCCTACTGACTATGCTTGATCAGTCATAAAGATGATCTGTTCCCTCTCTCTGCCATTGCTCCCACGGAGATCAGGAGAGTAGACATTTGCCATTAGTACCTGAAAAATTTTGTCTTTCTGAGGTATATCCTGATTTCTTTTTATTCAGCTTCCCCCTCTGCACCTGGCAGACACGAGCTAGAAAATAGGATTCACATGTTTCACTTGGCAGCTTTGCCTAGAATTTCCAACAATGCTTGAAAAAGCATTGACTTAATTTATACCAGTAACCGCATAAATAATAATTAGATTTATTACTCATTGTTTTAAAATAAATATATTCTCCTATGTGTGTTTCAGTCAAAGTCATCACCTTAGAGTTTGGAATGACACAACTGTGGCACTATAAACAGTGCATTAGTGAGCAGCTGAAGCATCACCATTTCCTAATCTCAGAGATAATACTGGAAATCTCAAGCCAGGGAGTTACTCAGTACTGCCTGAGCACAGGCTGGCTGCAGTCAAATGAGACGATCGGTCCCAGAACATAGTCTTGAACTAAGTAGGTTTGCCTTTCATCTCTTGGAAACCTCTCTTGGGCAAGGTTAGGATCTCCCAAACAAAAGCTTCTACCTGGTTTGGAGATAAAATGTTCCTGGTGAGAGTTTTATTACTTGGAGTCTGCTAATACAGATAGCTGAAGTGAGCAGTAATTCATACATACATACGTAGTACACGCACACACAGAGCTATCAGCTAAACTGCACAAAAGTGGTGTGTAGCACCAGGATTCAACCTCATGACCTTCTGATACAGAGCCCCGGGGTCTATCACTTCAGTTAAAAAAAACTCCATTACCTGCCAATATTAGCAAAGCTGCATCCTGTTTGCAATTCCCTGCAGAGATGGACTGAATGCTTATAAGCAGATCGGATTCTATTCAGGAAAGGGCAATCATGTTATACTTCACAAAGCTCTGGAGCCCTCATTTATTTATGTCATATTATCTAATTTATTCAACTAGTATTTCCCTTCTTTTACCTTCCCTGCATAAAAGGGGCAAATACTTATATCCTGCTAGATTTCAGGATTGATACATTCATGATAGAAAGAGATCTCTGCGTGTCTATGATTTTATCCTTTTTTTCCTCATTTTATGTATGAGTGTGATTTGGCATGCAACATATTAATAGATAACCTACAGATAACAAACAGTTGCAGACTTCTTCATCTTACAGTGTTCAACGAGAAATTTCAACGGGAGATATTAGTTGAATATAAATAAAATGCTCCACTTAAAAAAAAAAAAAAACCACAAAACAAAACAAAACACACCAAACAACCTGCAACAGAACAAGTCTGAATGCCTACCCCACAGGTTCAACCCTGGCCAACATACCTATCTGAATCTCCGTAACCCTTCTGCAAAAAAGCCAGTTTGATTCAAGGGTGCCCAAGCCTGCCCTGTAATAGTCAGAACACTGGTGCTTCTGCTCCAATCCCCAAAACTGCAATCTGACCTTTAGAGTTTCCTTGGTTGCTGAAACAATGAATAAAACCTCTTAACAAATGGAAAAAGGTATTAATTCATCACTGGTTCAGCCCCATACAGGAGATACTGCAAATTACAGAGGAATGCAGCTAGTCCTAGCCGGCTGGTTCACATACAAAGAGCAGAATCAGTCAGTAACAAAGAGCAGGAAGAATAATTTTCTCTTCTTGTCCATATGCTTTCCTGACGAGGGCCAGCAGGGGATTTGCTGGGGGATTTACTGATAAAACACAGCTTTGTCACGTTTGTCAGACCTGAGGCTGTCATGGAAACATAACTGATGTGACAACTGTTAATGAGCCACTGTCACAAGGGCAATCTGTCCAAGCCGACAGATTTGCTGCTCCTGTTCAGTAGTGGGCAGCAGTGAAACAGCCTAGCAGGCTCTCAACATCACCCCACCGCCACAAGGTTCCTGGACTGTTTTGGGGACACCATATGTCCATGTTACCAAAAAAATATTTCACAGGATTCCCAGTCTGCAATGATGGGTTGGTTGGTTTGCTTCTAAATCAGATTGTAAGCAGATATTGAAATTGTAAGTGTTATGCTGAGCCAGAAGTCTGGGTTTTGACTTTGCTCCTTTTCTGCCCACCTTGCAGGAAGCCAACCGCTCATCCAGAAGAATAATTACCTTTTAACGAAGTTTTCTTTCCTCTTTCACAGATAACCAGCTGGCTCTTTTCCTCACTCTTCCTCCAACCTATTCCTAGCATCTCCCTTTCCTACCCAGACTCAGGAGTAACTGACTGTTCCTTCACTGCAAGCAACAAATTTCTCCTTTTCTCATGACAAATCATTTTTTTAATAGTAAACATTTTAATACTTCCATAAGCCAGCGTATCATTTGGCACCAATACAGGCAGCAAGAACTCATCCTTCTCAGAACCAGTGGTGGTTTGCTTTGGAGTCCGTCCTGTCACTGCATCCCCGAGGGGCACATGTGATGCCAGATCTCAGAAGACAGTAAGCCCACATGCACTGCTACTGTGGGCAAGGTCATACACCACACCAGCAGCACAACTGCCAAAAATGACATTACACACCTGATACAACTCAGCAAGAGGCTGTTGCACAAGAGAGCTTCACCTAATGCAGCCTGTTTTTCCACATGGAAATTTTATTCAGGTGGAGAAAGAGGAATGTGGCCATTTGTTCAGGATTTCAGGACATCACACAGCCTGGCCAGAGCAGCCATTGACTGACACCTGAAATCTTTGGATAAATGGCCACTTTGCAATCAGTCTGCCATATCCAGAACATGAACTGCATAGATTTTCCAGAAAAATTACAGGAACCTTCAGCATAAGTCCACTGGCTTCATCTTTCTCTACCTGAGGATCTGGCCATACTTTTAGAACAGGTAGGTACACCCACGTTATCAGAGCCATCAGTGCCACAGGCACAGGAACTGCGCTGGGATCTGCTGACAAGGTGCTGCAGCTGACGACCTCGGGCTGCCCCTTGGACCCCCTGTTCTTCCAGACAGTCATAAATCCCCAGGAAGCATTCTCTGCTATTGTAGTACACAGCACCAAGTCATGTTTACATTTGTTTTCTACTGTCCATGCATGTCAACCAATAGTAAATAAAACACAGCAGGGACCTTAGCTCTTGATGTGTCTCAGCAGAAAACTGGATAATGTGTCCATAGGAGAGGAAAGCAGATCTTAATGCAAATGCCAAATTTGACAGTATGTTATACTATCCACTGAGCCTGGCACAGAAGAGATTATAACCTGCTGATGGGGTCCTCTGTACAACCAGCTTGCGTAGCAGCCCCCTCACCACACACAAAGAGCTCCAAACATGAGGACATGAAGTAAGCATTTCTAAATGCAATAACGTTCAACCTCTGCCTGCACCCAACCTTTACGTGAAACAAATCTCATTTCCAGGGAGACTTCTGTTGAAAAAGGAACCTGGGCTCAACTGCTGGATAGAAAGCAAAAAAGCCCCACTCTCATTGCTATCCTTTCACCTGTCTCCCTGGTCCCTAAAGTGAGGACGAGGAGGGCGGAGGCAGCACATGGTGACAGGCAGGGTCTGTAAGGACCTCAGCTCTGCATGTGTTTTGGGACCACCTCCTCTGTGCCTTGACAGCAGCTCTGGCCTGGCTCAAGGGAACAGTCTTCCTGCCCAGCTGACCACCCGATCACCGTCAAGGACACAAGTTCTCTGCACTGAAAAACATGCCCATGGTGACTAGGGGGCAGTTTAGCCTTCTCACCTCATGCCACTCTTTGCTCTCACCTTTCGTGCAAGCATCCCAAGCGGGGGCAGAGGGAACAAGCCCATGACATTATAGCATCATGGCAGAGGCTCACTGTTGTAGGAGAGGGAAGACCTAAATGGATCATCTTACACAGCTCCAGGGACAGAACTGGCTCTCCTTCTCCACTAAAGGCTCAGATCAGGGAGAGAGCTGTGCTTCAGCTGCCCAGGCCATGAGCAGAGTCTTGCTTACAGGTGGCACACAAGGGCAGTGCTTTCCACAGGAAACTAAAGAGGTGGCCAGACAGCCGCCTGTGCATGTCCCAGGATGATACCACTCGACTTGCAACCTACTGTCATGCGCTGCTGCTAATAAAAGAGCACTGAAAAACCAATGTTTGCCCTTAGGTCTTCATACATTCCCAAAAGCCAATCTGCTGCCCTGAGCATGAGCGTAGCAGGGTCAATGCAATGGTGAAACCCAGTCTGATGCACAACAGAGCAGCTCTAATCCAGAGCATCAGCTGATTACACAAAGCATATCCAGTGTCCAAAAGTGGTGGGGTTTTTTTTCCACTCTTCCCTCTGAAACCAACTTGACTCTTCTCCAAAAGCCAACACTAGAATGAGTCACTTGAAATTATTTTTTAGGCATGTTTCTGAAGACTGAGTTGCAATATGTCCCCTTCCCTGCGACAATGTGCCAGGAAACCCCTGGGGAGCTCTCCCAAGAACTGCTCGGGCATGAACACAGCAGGTTGAGCTGTTCAGCTTCTCACCTCCCCCAGCACGGATTTGAACATGTTGACAGCAGAGTGGTATGAAGATGGTTTTGCCCCCTACAAATCTTTTGGATAAACAGGATTGTGCTCCACATCAGATTTTTCTTTGTAACTTTAGTCAATACTTTCTTGGTTTGCCACTCTTGACAACTCGGTCATAAACCAGCTCTCTCTGGAATACGCTGTTCAAATTAATCAGCTGTCAGCTATTCTCCTTTTAAAACTAATAATAGAAGGTCCGCATGGGCCTGTGAGAGACTGAAACATGGGAATGCAAATTGTGCAGCTGCAAATGTTTCCATACTGCTGCAGCTCTCAAATTGCTTTTTGCTCTCTACCAAGGAGGCATGAAATAGCATTGCAAGGAGCAGGTTTTGTACTGTCAAAATCGTCCAGTTGTCCTCAGTATGTCCATAAAGTGGTGAATGCTTAGTGATGCCTTTTAACTTTCAAGCACGCTTTGAAGAGGGGAGGGATGTTCTGGTCATAAACCAACAGGCTCAGCTGGACCAGGAGCACAGGATAATTTGATGGCTTGTATCCTTTGGATGCCAGCTGCATAAGGGATGCCAAACTGTGCTCTTGCCATTGGCAGAAGTTTTATCCTCTGATTCATCTTCTTGTCATCAAACTGCAACAGGATGGGGAAAACAAGGTTCAAGGGGGGAGCACTGCGTCTGACAGGATGGGGAAATGGGACTCCTTTGAACAGCCCCTTGCATACAGCAGTTTGGCTCCAAGTGGGCAGAGAGGATTAATGCTACATGAGGCTTGAACTCAGAGTAAGAGCTGGCACTGGAGGAAAGCCAACTGTGCAACACTCCTCTAACTGCTTAGGGGACTCTGTTGTTGTCACGTGAAACTGAGGAACAACTGGGAGGCTCTGTTCAAAAAGCACTCAGGGTGGAAGCACGTTTGCAAAGCCTGATGAAGGAACAAGAGCAGCACCTGCCTCTTCCAGGTCTGCCTGCAGCTAGTACCGTCAGGGGACTTGGCCTCTACCAGCAGTAGGTTCATTTTCAGCCTGAAAAATATTTTAAAAAGCCTCTCAGGCTTTTAAGAGAAAGAAGTAGTTTAAATCCCAGACCGGAAGCCTTAATTATAATGGATTTGTGTGAAAGTTGCCAGATCTCTCCCTGCTCTGTGATCAGGGCTGTGCCAAGAGTCTGCTTTGTGTCACACTAGCAACTGTGTTAAGTTCAGCAAAGTAACTGGGTCAAAGATGCAAAAGCAGAACAGAGATCACTGATTAGCGCTAATGAGAGCCTGCACTGCAGAGCAGAATGACAGTGCAATCATTTCAAGGTTCTTGCTGTAATTACAAGGTAGCCACACTCATATTCAGTGTGAGCTGCTCAGAACAAATCCTTTTGCATGTCACATTTTACACCTTAGAAAGTCACTCAAGAGCCACCATGACCAGAAAACAGCACATGAGAGGAAACAACTGTGAGAACTAGTTGTTCATACTGCTGGAATTGAAATTAACTTACAGAAAATAAGGAAAGATTTGAGCATCCTCATAAGCAGCTCTTCTAAATATGCAGCACTTCTTTTCAATCAGTGAATTCCATCTATTGTGAGCATAAGGTTACAGATGGAGAATACTGATCTCATGTTCAAGAATTTAATGGTGCATCTGTCCACAACCGTAACACCAGGTGCTCTGAAGATCACCCGACCTTCAAAGAAAATAGCAGAAATGGAGACAACTACAGTGTTTTTCCAGTGTCTCACAGACTTTCCCTAAGAAGAAAAATCGAAGGGACTAGAGTTATTTAGAGAAGGGAGTAAGAGCAAAAACAAGTATCGAATGACACAGACAAAGTCAGTCCTAGGCTTCTAGATAGCCCCATCTCATTCACAAACAAAGCGGTGTATTTCCAAGTAATAAAGACAAATATGTCAACATAGCAATTAACCTGGAACTTACTGCAACAGACAACAGGGAAACATATGCTGTCAACCTATGGATAGAGAGAATACGAGCAGAGAGAACAAAAAAAATTTCTACTGTGTCCTTCCACTTTCCTCCTAAGTGCAATGAGACAGGACACAACTAATCCTATCAAAAAACTACAATAAGCTCTCTGGACAACTCAGAGCCACTGACTATCCACAGAGAGAATGTGGGCATAGAGCCACTGGCAGAAACGTGGTGGACACATGGGATCAACGAGGAGATTTATGTCAGGACAACAACATAAAGCAACTCGCTTCAAGATACAGAAATGAATGCACTTATAAAGTGACAACTACAGCAGTCTGCAAACGGTGGGCTAAGGACCATAGAGTACCTGTCCACAGGAGCTGTGTTCAGCACAGAGCCGCTACGCCTGCACAGACTGCTGCAAGAACTCCACGCGTGTTACCAGGTATAGCAGCAGCCTTCTTGAGTTGCTTACTCCCTTAATGGATGAAAAAAATATAGTGCCAATGCCTATGTGCTGTTGGTTATGTTTATGCCCAACCATAGTAGGTCAGCTATAAGGTATCTTGTTATGAGTGTAGTTATAAATAATTACGATTTTTTGATTTTTTTTTTTTTTTTTTTTTTTTTAAATTTCCTACTGGTAAGGTATACGTAGTATATAACATATGCAAACTTCATTTGGAACCATTCAGAATGCTAGGACATAAGGAAATTATATTAAAGGACTATGGGAATGATGCCTTGTATCACTTTTCAAAGTAACATGTAAACACTACAACACACACCATTAAGGGAAATGCCACTTAGCCAGAAACACTGGGAGAGAACTCACCAGGCTTCCCACTGCATCACACCACACAACAGATAAACGCCAAAAAGCAACTGTTGCCTTTGGAATGCTCAATTTGCAACACCTTGCAGAGATCTCTGGGGAGTCACAAGCTGACCATCTGTAAAATGTAAGCACTTAAAAGCAGTGGTTCTGATTTTGAAAATAATAATCTTTTTCTGTCTCAGAAATTTCAGGGACTAATAGCATTTTCCCGCAAATGAGCCTTAAACTTGGGTAATCATCAGTGTTCCTTCTTAAGGAAGGGGATGGTTCGAATTAACACACCAGCTCCACAGATATTTCATTCCTACTCAAGAATGGCACAAGGATTTCTTATTAAACTGCTCCCAACCATCAAACGGATGAAAAATTGTTATTTTTTCCAATCACTTAAACAGGTGATATTCACTGATTGAATATCAGGTGATTGATATTCACTAACAGCAGTATTTTATTTATAGAATCAAGCTGGTCAAATCGGCGGGCAAGAGGGGGACACAAAGTGTTAGACTGTGCTGATCAGCCCTCAGTTCGCAGATGACAGCTGTCAGTTCTGTATGCATGTTGTAGAAAGATTGCCTGCTCCAGACAGCCTGCTTCTCCCTTCACCAGTGCTCTACTGGCAGATCACAGCGGTAACAGTGTTTTCCCCCTAAAGTCTTCCTCGAACTCCTCCCTGAAGCACAGCCGTTACTGCCCTTTAATCAAGGAACAATTTGCACACACAGACACACACATGCACGCATAAACAACAGCCATTTGTGAGGAGGGGAGGTGGGATAGAAGGAACCGATTTCCATTCAGTGCACTTTCCCCCTCTAGGACGATTTTAGGAGAAAGCGGAAATAAGCATCACCCTTATCTCCAGCGTGTTAGCAGCCATGCTGAAGCCAGTCAGCAGTGCCTGGCATTGTTTGGAGGAACACAAGAGACATTCTGTTTGGGAAGTTCAAGAAAGAAAGCGGAGAGCTTGTGGCCTGGTCCTACAGTCAAAAGACTGAAACAGAGGCTGAGAAGTTCTCAGACAGAGGCTGATCTGAAGCCCTTTGAAGTTGACGGGAAAACTCCCATGGACTCCAGCACGCTTTGGATCATGCCTGAAACACACAGAAGGAAGCAAAGCAGCATGAAAGTAGAAATAAGCATCTGCTAGAGGGGAGTTTAAACAGTGTAGGGGTGACCTAATCTTTTCATCATGGTTATCAGTACAGTGTATTTTTGTGATGTCCGAGCAAGTAGAATTACACCAATTTTCTAAGTCTTTTCATTAGGACACAGCAGTTGTACATTAATCATTAGGTATTTTCCACTTAAAATGCTATGCACACTACCCTAATGTTGAGTGTTGAATACAGCATTTGGCAAACGTCTCTGAGGAAAGGGGGGAAAAAAGACCCTTTCAAATTGCCGAAATTATTAGTTTTCTGCTTTCTTCCCCTGCTACCCTCTCCCTGGTAGGGAAGCTGGTTTAAAGCTATGAAAAACACAGTCCAGGACTGAAAACCTTATTAAGAACAATGCTGCCAGCATCATCTATTCATAAGCAGCAGTTTGAGACAGAACCCAACCCAGAAGAAACTCTTTTGCAGCACATTCTCCAAACAATTGCTAAAGGATCCCAAGTGTGTGGAGGTTCCAAAACCTCTGCTTAATTACGGTGCAATTAATTTTCTCATTAAAAATGAATATAGGAGCATCCAAGAAGAAAGAAGTATCTTCTGAATTCTGTAACACTTCCATAATTATTTTCTTGCATATAGGAGTAATTGCTGCAGTGGTTTTAAAGTTTGGTGCTGTCTAAAGTCCTAAATGACATTTTCTGGGAATTAATTTGTTAGAAACTTTTTTTTTTTTTTTTTAAACATTTCTTGCAGCCTTTGCACAAGATTCAACAAAGAGCCAAAGTATCTTTTTTTTTTTTTTCCCCTCCCCAAAAATACAGGATGTTTCCTCTTTCCCTGGCTAATAGAATCCAACTGTTGCCGCATGACATCATTCCCCAGAGCTAGGGAATCCAAGCTCGCTCAGACACTCAGCTGGGAGTAAACACAATGGGGAAAAAAAAAAAAACACCACACCAAGCTTTAAAACAGGAGGAAATAACATTAAAAAGGCAATTTTTGTTACCTGAAGTTTGGAGCATTTCCCTTTCCACTCCATTCTCAGATTTGTATTTCCCAGACAAAACTCTGTCTTATTATCTGAGGCAATCAGAAAACCAGTCGTTTAGCGTCTAAATACCTGCTGTGCTTCCCACAACTCCTTCATATGACCTTTCGCAGCACTGATTCCAGCTAAAATGATTGCAGAGAACACAGACTGGCCGGGCCAGTTGTCATGGAGATCTCTCTCTCTCTCTTTTCATACGCACGCGCGCATACACACACATACAGATTTAAACAATTCTGGGAGGCATCCACAAAACAGCATGCCTTTTCATCAGCTAAGTTTTTGAAGCATTCCACCCCTCCTCCAAGCCCTCCTCTAGAGTCAGCCCAGGAAGCTGAGCTTTGGTCATGAATCGATTGTTGAAATTAGAGATATTGCTTTGTAAAAAAAGAAAACACCACAGAACTTGTACTTTTTTCCCCCCAGGAAGGAAAAGAGAGATGTTTGCTTGCCAAAGCTTTGAATTAAAAGTAAATGTATTGCATTCAAACCTGTGGGCTATTTGTCTTTGCCCGACTTGTTATGAATTTGATATCTGAAAGCACTATGGCTTTGTTGAAATACAATCATGCAGATTACAAGAAATGCTGCTGGCATGGCCTGACTCCTTACCTTGCCGTTCTTCCAGTACCCAGCCAGTGACTTAATTAGCACAGGTATTCATCGTGGTCATGCAGGACTTCCTGTATTCTTTCATGTTTCTGTAATTAAGAAGAAAACTGTGCAGGTCAGGAACATGCAACTCAAACAAACAAACAGAAAAAATCCCCCAGCCAAACAAGAAAAAACAAATACATTTAGAAGTTCTCTCATACTGACTATAAGTTAACGTGCCTCTTACCCAAAACTCACTATCTCCCAGTTAAAGGAGAAACCAATTTCAATGATGTTTGTGAATACAAGAACTGATTAATTTACCATATTCACTGGCACCATGGTTGCAAAACAAAACTTATTCCAAACATAAATAAAGACACACAACACTTTTTCCTTGACAAAAAAAATTCTAAATTATTCCCCAGCAATGTCATATAGGAAAGCCTGGACTGATAAATCAAGAGAACAGAAAATACTTTTTAAAAAAAGAAAGAAAAAGAAGATTTAATAAGGAAATTCAGTAAAAAGTATTTGGACTCAGAAGAACAGCACTGTGCTCAAGGTTTTTACACTTTGAGAAATAGCTTGGAGACTTACTCTTTAGAGGATTTATCCAGAGTCAGTCATTCAAAGTTTTACAACTTCATAAAAGATACCAAAGGGACTGCATGACTCTGCTTTCTGCAACGAGTTGTATAAGCAACAGTCCCTCTAGTGGGAGTAAAATTGCAAAGCTGACTATGCAATACCAAGTAGGAAATCAATTTCTTTTTTCTCTATCAACCACTTCGTTATGCTGTTATGATATTCCACCCCTGCATTAAAAACTTAAAATAAAATTAGCATATGCAACCCTTTATATGTTATTTAGGGAGCTGAACACAAGAAAACGTGTACATGCATTACATAATCAACTCAGCTAGGTTTATACACGAGGAAATATGAAAGAGTTCCAACATATTACTCTTCTGGTTGTGTTTGTAACATGATAGCAAAGGTGGGATTAAAAAAAAACTAGACAGTGAGATAGCTGAGATGTCTTATGGAAACGCCTGTCTCTCCATATAGCTATTATAAAATATAAACTATACTGGAGCATATTATTGACTGTACTTGTGAAAACTCTACATTTTGTGAACGACAGAGCTCCCAGTGGATTGTACACTTAAATCACCTCTCTTTCTATCAAAAACACTACCCAAAGGCGTATACATGAGGCGTATTTTACGCTGTTACCAAAAACTGCATGCAGACTATTCACAGGTAGATGAATATAAAGAGACAGCTACTTCAGCTGTCAAGAATCCAGAAGATGCTGAAATGACGTCACATGAAATAGTTTTTCTAGACATGAAAGCGCCACATGCTAAGCTTTCAAGTTCACGCTAAGTTCCCTTAAGAATGCACAAGTGAAGCCCAGCAGAACCATAGGAGCCAACTATAAAAAATTATGACATGTTTTTGTCTTGAAAAGTTCCCTTTGGTGTATGACTGAGTTAAACTCATCACATGCTGCGAGTGGGCACGGTTTCAGCAGTGTAACTGGGGAAAGAGGGAGACGGGTAGCTCCTCCCAAGAAAGGAATGTTTTACCCTATATCACCACAAAGGGAGTGCTCAAAGACATGGACATAATAAAAAAACAACCTAGGAATTGATCAAGCTTTGGTCTTGGGCAGGTGATTACCACAGAAGACCCCAGACAAGTACATTTCTATTCTAAGCTTCATGAATACATTTCCAATCAATTCCTTGCCAAAAGGTGAAATATTTTGCTCAGATTGGCCCCAGTGAAACAAGAACCATTCACACCTTTTACTTTTTTTCTCATTGGGCTTTTCTGTGAGCACATCAACACCTTAGAACAAAATTTAGGATCAGGGCAAAGTTTAGTGTCATAAACAGAGGACATGATGAACAGCTGATATTAGGTTAATTACAGCGTCATGCCTACACTGTGATCAAAAAGCATTAGAATAGGTATCCTCATCCCCTGCAGGAGACAGACAATCCATTACTCACACACGGCTGATGTTTAGTTTCTTATTTCTGATACACTTCCCATTTCTGACTGGTTGAACACACTCCTTCCTATGCTCTGCAGTCACAAGCGGAGGATGCAGAAGCCACGTGACACACGCAGGAGCAGACATGCACTGAAAAGGATGAGTGCACGGCAAAAGAGTCCTCACCGGGGCACGCCTGGCATCTCTGCCCTTGAGACTGGAAAGGGAAATATGAGCTGCTCTCTCCACAAGCTGCATGGTCTGAGATTCTTTACTGAACTCTTTCCAAATCAAGCAGCCATCATCAGCAACAGGAGAGGAAACAAAAATCAGATTTGCTCCTAAACGACTCATGAAGTTTTATCATTTTCACTAGGTGAAAGCACAACACCAACTTTGGGATTTAAAAAGACAAAGCCAGAGATGAGCTATAGACTAAGCTGCCCACAACAGCAGCACAAATCTCTGGTAGGTGTAAACAGAGATTAATCACTGCTCCAACTTCAGTAACATTTTCCTTTGCATTTTTAACTAAAATGAAGTTCCACATAAAAATACTCTTGTAAAATGATTTATGATTTTTACCCCCTCCTCAGAAAACTTTCTGCCCTTCAGAAGGGCTTCTGCCCCTTTCCCATAGAAGATGACCACCTTATTTCTCTTCCTCTCGTGTCACCTCTACACCACAGTTACTGACCATCTTTCCAGTGACCTCAATGGATATGTATCTGTTTGCACTTAGATAAATTTAAGACTCAACAGCAAAAAGTGAAGCTTAAGTACCCTGTCCCAGTACGTTTTTAACCCAATACCATGGAAAGGCAAGTGCCTGCACCTCCTGCTGACCTCACTGGGAGAGGCAGAGAGCTAGGCAGCACTTCCTCATCACCAGGCAGTGACTTGCAGAGGTATGGAAATACAGGAAAAGGCCCCAACCAGCTCATAATGTAAAGCGTGCATGCACTACAAAAACTATGCTCTTTTATTTAGAGGTCCAGCACTCAATACTTTTGTATAGGGCATTCTGTGACTACCAGGTGGGACAAGAAGATGACAACCAAGACAGCAGCCACCATACTCTTTGGAGCAGTCCCACGACACCATTGAGTTCTCCTTTGAATTAACAGTCCACAGCACTGGCCTTTATTGTCAACACTCCAACACAATGGCATAAGAGCACAGCAATAAAGCAAGTAGCACAAGATAACATCTCCGACCCCAAAAGCATCATTCTACTGAAGTGGACAAAACTTCCACTGACTTCAGTGGCACGTCAACTTCAATTTGGCCTCACTGCATCATGTTTTGCTAGGATTGTGGTATCATAGTAAATAGTACAAAAGTATATAACGGCCCTGCAAACAGTAAAGCAAAGGAGTTGACCCGACATATGAGCCCCCCGGTTGCAACAGGACTGCACAGGTGTAGGTCTAAGATCAGTCAGCTATGAACTTGTTTGCTTCCTGCATTTCAGCATCAGATCCATTACCCATAGTATTTCCACAACTCTCTCTTCTAGCAGGAGAATTAAAAATTTCCATGACCTATTTAATAGCCCAACGAGGATCATGTTTGAAGCACTGTACCGATTTCACTAACCCAGAAAAAAAAAAAGTGTGTATGTGTGTACACATACACACACACACACACACACAATAAGTATATAGGAAATGACTAATCATAGCTGTGCACTCTTTGAGATGCTGCCAATCCCTTTATGGCCCTATATCCCATTTCAGTTTGATCTCATTCTGCAAATGAAAGCCTGCCATACTCGGGTCTGACCCTAATGTCTCAACTGGGTGCAAGACAGCAATTTGCAGAAGTTGATAAGTGATTCAGTGAAACTAAGAAGATATCTGTACCTGGGGGGTCATGACAAGAAGCTGGCACACATTCAACTCCTGTGCAAACACTCATTCAGAAATAAAGTGGCTTAACTTTGTGCCTATTATTTTTTTAGGCCCTGATTCAGCAAAGCACTTAAACATTGACTTCAAAAGAACTTAAAAATATGCCAAACATGTGCTACAATATTTTACCAAAGTGGTGCTTTAGCAATGTTGTATATTTTAGAAGAGAGAGACGGAAAGAGTTTTTATTTGGCAATTAAAGCTTTAAGACATTGTTTGGTGATATAACCGGGACACGCTCCCCATGCTAAACGTACTAATGAGGTTGAAAATCTGCTGAGCAATAAGCTGAATAATTCCTTAATAAAACAACTTTAAACCTGAACAGTGTGGAATTAACTCATGTAAATGCCTGGTTTGAGAATTACCCATACCTATGGTCTGATTCATGACAGGAGACACATATTACAGCTCACCCTGCTAGGAAAGCGGTGCAAAGCCAAACAAGCCATACAAACTGGCCCTGGGCCCAGGCAGCCAATTCAGCCAGCCCTCAACATCCCAGTGCTGCTAACTGTGTCACATGGCACCAGCCCAAGGCACAAGCCAAGCCATAGGGGTAACCAAAAGGTGGGAACCTCATGTAAATAAGTCCTTCTGCTCCTTAAGTCTCCAGAGCTAGCCCTGTCTGCAACCCATCTGCACTCCAGTCAACACTCTTCCTGTGGGTGGCTGTGCTGTATCCCAGGCATGCCTGAAAAGGAAAGACAGGAAGCTGTAGGACCAAAACTGATGGAGGGGGGGAAGCCTACGAGGGGAGACTATTTGTCCTGTCTTGACAAAACAAGAACATTTTGCCCTCTATAGGCGTTAGCCTCTTCATATACCTTTTTTTACTGCATATATCCCCACCAAGCATGGATTTATGTTCCAAGAAGAGGGGCAATGAGACAAGCAGGCTTCTTCTGGGAACTAACCATATCAGGAGAGATGTCAATGAGTTGCTTGAAATTCCACAGGAATTCTGATTTGACCTACATGAATGCAAGATATCTCAATTTGTCTTAGTTCACTACTGTTTCTTTTAAGTAAAAGCCAAAGGACAAGTTTCTGTGGCCCTCATTCACAGTACACATCCTGAAACACAAGATGCTACACGTGGGACTAGAAGGCAATTTAAAAAACAGATCCCCTCACACCTGGAATTGTAATGCAAGCAGGACTCAAGAATATAACTCTGGGAGGACTAAATCTTATGTGTATCTGAGCAAGTGCTGCAAAGCTTTGACTTAATGGGAACAGACAGGCAGAATCCTTCTCAGAGCACATAAATGATGGGAAGACAGATCCTTTAAGCCAAATGCCTACCTGAAGAGGCACTTTTCAAACTGTTGTCAAGGTAGCCCTTCCTGTATTTGCATTCAGGTAGTGGGACAAAGAAGATGCTGTTGGGAACCATCTCTACAGAGCTAATCAAGGGAAGAGCATCTCTTAGCAAAGCAATGGACACACAGACAGGTACATTCAATAATGCAGTGCTGGTTTCTGAAGCAGAACACAGGTGGCAGTTGGGTTTTTGCATTTCCCCCCCCCTTGCAAAAGATCTCTAAATTTAAACTCAAAATGGAAAATAAGAGGACCTAAGGCTGAGCAACCAGTATGATATCACCTCATTTATATGAGAAAAATGACAACCAATATCCCTGTGCACTCTTTGAACTTCTAAATAAATAAATAAATAGATAGATAAATAACGACAACATGTTTTGTGATTCCTTTTGATCACCAACTATGAAAGTTCACAGGAAGTTTATGCAACCCCCTCTGACTGGATAGATCTTATCTTCCAAAGCCTATTAGCCAAGAGACTCTAAGAAGCAAGTGCCAGCCTGATGTTCTTTTGGACAAAAAGCAATGACTTATCTGTGCGCTAACTTCTGCAGTTGGCTTGCTTTATTTTAGTCATGACTTGAACCTCCAAGTTGGCCTGGAGACCCTGTGAACTGCTGGTCACATGCTGGGGGGGATGCCTGTGAGCCCTGCTTAGCATCTCTAGAGAGGAAGGGTACTGCAAGCACCAGCCCAGCACTACTCCCATCACCTATGCCCCATAGAAATCAAAGCCAGCGGCAGCATGTGTTTTCTTAGGCATGTAATGAGTTTGTCTTTCATATTGCCATAATCATCACAGGAGGCAGATTTTTCAAGCCACAGACAATAAAGCTATTTTCTTCTCTATTTTGGATAGAGCAGATAAACAAAATATTGCTTTGAATATACAACTCCTTTCATTCTTTCATTCGTGGCCCCTCAGTGTGCTTTACAAAGCCGGGTAAATGTCAGTCCTGTGTGGCTGCTTGGAACAAAGGAGTTAAGTGGCTTTGTGTGTGAGGCTGCACAGTGGCCCCTCAGAAACAGCGTGCAACCGACCGGGTTCTGGGCAGCAGGCTCTGCTGCTTCCCCTGAGATCATAGTTAGGGCCTGGAAGGCAGTCGGGGTCAGCCGAACTCCAAGGGATATCAGAACTTTTTTCTTCCTGGAAAATAATTTGCTTGGGCATGGGAAACAGATGAAATTAAGCTTTCCTTCTAGCTGGTTTCCACTGCCATGGAGGAAATGAAAGTCAGTGACAGTGCAGTGAGTAGGACGAGCTTGTGCAAAACAAAAGAAATCCAAAACCAGACCATGCAGACAGTTCAAAAACATTTTGTGAACTCTGTGTTAGTTTCTCAGTACCTCAGTGCTTCCTGGGTTTAGCAATGGAGATGTACAGAGATGCCCAAACGAGCCGCAACCATCATAACTCCAGAACTGGAAGCAGCACAGCCCCAACAGCACAAGGCAGTACTTGAACTAGCCCAGCTGTATTTTTTCGGGAAGGAGGTCGTGCCTCCACACAGTGCCCCACTGCGCTGTGGGGCCATGCAGACCTCCTGAAGTCAGCTCCAGGGCTCTCTGTGCCGAGCTCCATTGTGCGGCACAGACATCCCCTGGGCAACATACTGCAGACCACAGAGGAAGCCAGTCCCAGCGCTGGGAATTCAGCTCCCAGCGCCCAAGCTCCAGATGAATGCCTTAAAAGCAAGGTCATTCCTCCTCTTCTGATTCTGTGCATTCTTCCAAACAGAGCTGGGGGAAGCCTCTGAAAACAGCCCCACATCCAAGGAAGGACTCTCCCAACATCCCCTTTTAGGCTGCTGGGGAATCACACACCTACCTGTCTCCTCTTCACCACTAACAGTAGAGGCTATTATTTAAGGAGGAGGGGGGAAAAAAAAAAAAAAGAAAGTATACATTCTGCTTTACTCTCATCAAAACAGATGGCTGAGAGATAAGTTTTTGCCTCTTGCCATGAAAAAGCATAATTTCTTCTTTTAATTAAAGTATTTCCCATTTTAGAGACAGAAGAAAAGCAAGAATCAACTTTTTTTACATCAAACTGAAAAGGGCGGAACTTGGGAAAGTATCCAGTGCTTTTCTTCCAAGTCTGGGAAAACTATACTGCCTATATAGGCCAGGACACTGTTATAGATATTTTTCCTTTAAAACACTGGATAAGGTCCATGTAGTCACATGATGTTCCCCATTGCTATGTACATTTCTTTAAGGGGATGGACAACTCACTCCCTAGAACTGCTGCTGCTTGCTGTTCATACTACAAAAATGGTGAAATCCCACAACACAAGCTGAGTGTTAGCCATTTAGTGCACAAAGACCACACACCAGAAAGTTTGCAAAAGACCTTGCTGCCGGTGAAGAAGTGCTAGCAAAAGCTCCGCTAAAGTCTTGATTTCTGGCTAACCCCTGACCTGGCCCACAACAGCATGAGCCCTGAACGCTGCACCAACATCTCCATCTAAACGCCACAGTAGGAGCACACTTCTAAAGGCACTGGCCATTCCCAATTAATCACACAGAGTTATGCTGAGATTTAAACATGTAACTTATGGCTGTTACCCTTGCAGTTGGGTGTGTGTATGTTCACTGCAAACACAGGTTAGTGCCTACAATGCTGGAAGCAGCTTATGGAAAGTCTGAACTGTAAGATTCAAATCATTAAGAGCATGCATCACAACTTGCTTTGGGGAAAATTCCCCATTCAAGAACAGACATGCTGATTACGATTCCAGTTTTCTAATTTCCTGATGTGTGAAAGTCCCATCAGTAAACACGAGAGCTCTGTGCTTACTGAAAGCATAAAGCAACACTGTCAGTTTGCCAGAAAGAGCTGAAAGGTTTTTTTTTTGCGCACATACATAGGATTGAAACCCTCTACTCTGCTTCCTGCGCCGCATGAAGGGACCTAACAAGGAGTCAGAATAATCAAATGTTGTTCTTGACTTTGACACCATCCAGTTATATGACCTTGGATAGCTTTCTTCGCCTAATAACACAATACCTGTTCGGCTTTCTGAAGCACTGAGAAATCAGAAGCAAGCAGTATTGGAATGATGCAGTAAGTTGCAATCTCACCATAAACTTCAAACAATATGTATCTTTGATCACATTATACAATTCTGTACATTAATTAACCTCCAAGGCTGTTTCCACTTTCTTAACCTGCTTCACATCTATGCATTTTTGATATTCCCTTCAGCCTGAAAAAGGCCAAACATGAACAGGGTTTCTTCGTCAGCCCTACCACTGAAATAAGAAGCTTTCCTCACAATTTACACAGTCCCAGAGTACAGCAAAAGCAAATGAGCCAGTGAAAGATTTAGAGCCTGATTTTTCCTGCCTGCGTATGATGAAGTCAGGACTTCGCACCATTTTTCTTAGACAAAGATTTTGTATCTGGTCACACTCTGAAATATTAGATACTTGCACTGCAACATTTGAAGAAAAAAAAACAATTATGTTGTAGGCTATTTTCTAAATCCAGCTGCGTTCAAAATAAGCAGCACTGCACCTGTCTTGCAAGAACCTCCACAACAGTTAAAAACTCCATACAAAGCCTTGTGTTTTATCACTAGTTTCATCTCTGGTTTACCAGGGTGTGACCTGGAGCAAATCTTAGCAATTCTAATACCTCACCTCCTCTAGAGTGGCTCCCAAGTGTAATTCACGTGGCTTGTGAACTAACTGTAAAATAAAACGGGAGCTTGCAACCCCAGTTCCTAGACATGTAAGACACTTATGGAAAGCCAGCAAACCAACACAATATAAAAGACATTTGTAAAACACAGTGCCAATTTACATCCATTTGGAATGGCACTTTGATACTTTAGGAAATATAACCCTCCCCTGCAATACAGCATGAGCCACAGGTAACTGAAACAGCTTTCTGCCTCTAAAGAGCTGATAATAACTGAATCTCTTAGAAATCCTGTTAGTATAAATTTATTAAACTTCATAAGGTGGCCACAGACTGCTAGAAGGAAAGCATTGCTGAATTAAGAAAGAGGCAGACTACACCTCTTCTAATTTAACCAGATTCCCACTACTAAGCTCATTTAGGAGTCTGTATTAATATAATCCTCAGAAACATTTTCACTATACAATTTTAAAATCACAAGCTGGGCTAGGGAATGGAAAAGAAATGTCATGCGCTGTCATGCACACACAGAGAATGAGAATCAACTGCTTGAACGCTGTCTGCGGGATGAAAGAGCAAGCCCATTAACAGGAGAAGGTGATAAAAACTCCCGTATGCAGCACAGAGCATCTCTAAAAGCCAAAACAACAACAACAGGCATTTGAGGTGGAGAGTGGAGCAGACCTCTATGACTCATAGGCTATAAGTCTAGTCAGTGAAAAATCTGGCAGAAGTGTGCTGTTTGACTATGTACATTCCCAAGAGATTTATAGCTGCTTATTAAATCATCTGTTCCTGTTAAAACCAAAGAAACTGTATATGTTTCACTGGATTTTACATCTGCTAGAAAGATCCATTAACCATTAATACAGAGTAGAGTTTTTTTCTATTGGGTAAGCCATTCAAAAGATTTTAAGACATTACTTGTGACAGGAAGTAAAATCTACACAAGGGACAGGCTGCAGGGGGATCTGAAACCTGCTGCATCAGGATGGGTCTCCCTCACTGGCATCTCTGGTCTGCCTGGCTAATCTTCAAAACCAGATGGGTCTTTCGAGTGACAAATAGTTTCTGCAGAGGAAAGGAAAGGAAAGGAAAGGAAACAAGTACTTTCTACAGAGGAAAGTTCTGTTGAGGAAATAGTCATGTCTTCAAGAAAATGACCAGTGTGGCTTGAGACAGGGTTTGCTGAGCAGGTTCATGGAGTGGTGACACATAGGCACATGCTGGTGGCAGAGGACCTGTCAAACTGCGAGGAGCAGGCAGTGGTATTGGCCAATTAACTTTCTTCACACAAAAGTTGCTAAGCTTAGGAGCTGGAGGGAAAACACCACTAGCCCTGCAGTTTCATCTCAAAACCCAAGGGAAGAGGAAAAGGAGCCATGCACAGCCCTGCTCCACACATGAACACTGCCGCTTGAGCGCTGGTTAGTTCGCAGAAGAGCGAGAGAGAAGGGTGGGTAGGGCTGTCATTTCAATCCACCCTGTCTAGCTAAGCAAGCTATTTTGTTATCTCAGAATGCTCCTTAGTGCATCTCCACCCCTACCCTTCACACACATTATCTATTGAAAAAAACCTGCACAAACAAAGAACTTCCCTTCTCCCATCTCCTCTCCCCTCGGTCTTACTTTTTGTTCTTTTTTCACCCTTGGGCACATCCACAGCTTAGCTCTTTGAGATAGCCATCTCTTAGTGGTAATGTACAAAGATGTTATTAAATAGAAGCCATTTGCTGAGGCATAGATGGACTGAATGTCCTGAATTCCCAGAAGGTAGGAAAGTTTTACACATTTTAAATTAACCCCTTAAAAATAAACAAAAATCCAGGCACGTTTGCCAAACATCAGAGAACGCAGAAATACTGTATCCATGGCTACTTCAGTGCTGACACTGGAATAGAGACATACTTTAAAACCACAGAAAATGCCCTTCTGGGTCAGATCAGTGGTGCATCTAGCTCAATACTCTGCCTTCAGAGGCAGTGAAAGGCAATGCTAGTCGGGGCAGGCCCAGGAACCTAGCTGCTGTCTGGCCATTTTTCTTTGTCTTTCTGAGACTGCAGGCTGTGGGTGAGCAGAGCTGAAAAGCAGCAAGATTTGCAAAATTTTGCTAACAGTGCATTTGTTACTCTTGCTGTACCAATTAAATCCTATTAAGTCTGTAAAGTGAAACATGACAGAAAGCCATGTCTGAACTGCCGTACTTAGCTGAAAAGTCAGCAACTTGGGAGTTTGAGAGCACAATAATAAAATCAAGACCCACACCAGCTTACGCACACAGAATGCCCAAAGCCTGCAAGCGAGGGAGCCGAGCAGTACCATGCCCGTGGGTGCAGCTGTGGCAGATTTGCCAGCACACACTGGATGGGGGGGAAGAGAAGGGATGGGTTGTTCAGCACATTTCTCTTTCATGTTTTTGAATTGCTGCCTTGTAAAAGTCAATTTGCTAAAAAACATGACAAGATAATGGTAGGTCCTGCTGAATCTGCACAGCTATGCTACGCCAAACTGATTTCTGCAGTAAATCACGTGCACTCTCAAAACACAAAGGCAGGGCCGTACAGCTATGCGAACTGGTTTATACTGTACGTTTATTTTTGCCAAAAATGACAAAATGTCTGTCAGCCCTTGTTTTTTCTCTTTCTTATCTCTGTATTGAACTGTCTTCACTTTAGCACACTGAATCAATACAGAAGGAACAAACACGCATGGTAAATCTGATCTCCCAGCAATCTGTATGAAAACCCAAGTCAGCATAGCTATGCTCAATAGGTTGCAGTCAGTCTCCTACCCTACAGCTGCACAGACCCCAACCACCACTAGCTTCCTACCCTTCACAGTAACTAACTTTCTGGGATGTCAATTAGTCATCGACATGTTGAGGCTGATTTAGTGCCTTTCCTCTTAAAAAACACTATAAAACAACATGGCGGGGGGGGGAATAATTACGGCAATATCCATACCCAGCACAGTAATACCACATCTCAGCCCACTCAGGGTGAGACATCGTGACTAAGGCATATCATCCCTGCAGCAGACAGCCTAGCAGGCTTTGGACTAGTCACATGTTACAAGTCTCAGAAGGTGGCATGGAAAATCAAGAGCATTATTCAATCCTGAATAATCATCTTCATATCTTTTCATTTGGCTCTCCTTCCTTAATGGGAGGCAGCTACACTAGTTAACATAACTTTCTTGCTCCTTGTCAACTTTGTCCTCTGTGCCATGCACACAGCAACACTGTCACTCACAATCAGTGAACTTAGAGCAAACTTGAATCTGGGCCAACTCACTCCAGATCAACACCACCGCATCAGTGGATGTCACACACACACACACCCCTCCCCAGTGATCCAGCCACGCAGTAAGTCTTTTCTTCACATTGCAAAAAGAGAGAGTTTAGCACTGCTAGGGAGGAGGAGTGATCATTGTATTTCACAAGCACAGGAAGCACACGAATACTGCTGCCCACTCTCACCAGAGGAAACACCGTATGAGAACAGTTGTGAGAACTACAGCAGCCTTCCAGACCAGCATGAAACCTGAGTCAGCCCTTAGGCAAGCTGCTGAAGTCAATGCTTAGCTTTCAAGCACATGCTCAAGTATTCGGCTGAGCTGGGACCATTTTCAAGTGTGGGATGCAGAATCCCACTCAATGGTTGCTCCAATGACAGACTACAAAAGTATTCTTGATATATAATAATGCAGTAATTTATGGGGGTGCGTTCTCCCTTAACCAGAACCTCAGACTCATCTATTCTTCACAAGCAATTATTTCTTAATGAGTGTTGCTGTGCCCCTTATCTACAAACACTGAGAGAACAGCTGCCAGATGCAATAGGAAATGGTTTACACTGATTGAAAGTATTACTGAAACCCCACCAATTCTGCTCCACAAGAAAAACAAAAAAAAAAAAACCCAAAACAGAAAAAAACCCCACCAAAACCAAAAAACACCAGTAACAACAAGAAAACCCAAGACAATTTGATAGTTTTTATTCTGCATCTTTGCTGAGAAGTAAGGATCTTTTTTTTCTCTTTCAGACCATACTGTTATTCACACAGTGAATTACAGACCTAACCAATTCTATAAATGGTTGTTTCCTGCACTCATGGTTTAAGTTTAGGTCAAAGGAAGATCATTCACATGTGAAGCATGACTCTTCTCTGGCAAAGTAAAGCCATTCTGATTCCCGACAATGTTATATTTAGCTTATTTTAACTGTCCTGATCTGCTGCCCCGTTTCCTCAAAATCATTGAGTGGTAGATGTCAGAAGAAAAAGATTCTGCAATCCTCAGTTAGAAAGAAAGGTCACCTAGAGGCAAGCTCAGAGCTGGGAGGCAGGCACTGCCATCCCCATTCTCACCCAGCCTGTGCTGCCCACCTGCAAGTGCACATCACTTAGCACAGGTGCAGCCTGTTGGTGGGAGCATGGGCAGAATAAGACCTTCCAAACCCTAAGTTTCCATTTTAACATGGTACCACCGACCTACCCAAAGTTACATCAAAATCTCAATGCCTCAGTGCAGGATTTTAACACTTGTTTGCCTAATTCATGGGTTATCATAAAGATGTAGTTATTAATAAGCCAGATTGTTACCATTTGTAGATGACTAATGCTCTTCTGATGCCCATAAAGCTGTGACTACTACCTGCAGACTGAGACCATTGATGAAACAACTAATGCCCTGTAAAAGTTTTTTAAAACAAAACAAACACGTATTAGGCAATGCAAGGTTAACCTTGTAACCTTAAGGTAATGCAAGGTAAACCGTGCTAGCTCTCTACAAAGGTACAGCACCTACCGAATAGACACTGCTTCATTAAGTGGATAGTATCTAGTTTTGAAGTCATGGTTCACACTTACAATTAGCCAAGGTTTTAGATGCCCAAGTACCTGTTTGCACCTGCTAATCAGGTGCTGAAATGACTGATAAGAAACTCTATCCACAGACACTTGAAGGCAAAAGATTGGTTAACGTGTCCACAAAAACACAAAACCATACCAGCCACTGGGCTCCAAAGCTGACCCAGAGCATACAGCCATTTAAATATAGATGGCACCCTGGTAATCTGCCCAGTTTTAAAGCTGTAACGATGCAGTCAAATAACAGGCTGTCCGAAAACCACGCAGCAGAGCGACTAGCTACACCCCACTCATTTGGTTATTATTGATGCAAAGACTTTCTTCCTGCATGCCTTACTGTCTGAATCAACAGGCAAGTTTCTATGAAACTTCAAATCCTGGAAGGGTTTTTTGGGGCAGGGGGGTTGGGGGAGGGTTGGCTAGATTTAAAANGCCATTATCTGCCTTCATCACTGGAGGGGGAAAAAAAAAAAACAACAAACAAAAAAACCCAACAACAACAAAAAAACCCCACAGTTCAGTGCTTTCAACCTGTTTCTATTCTACTAAATAAAACTGGATACGCATTGAAAGGTGCCAGGGACCAATCAAACCTTCAAGGGTCTGAAAATGAAACCCCAAAACACTTTGTTCCCAATTAAAAACCTTGGAAGCAAATTAGACTAGCCTCATCTGGGTGGCTGGCAGGGAAAAAAAAAAAAAAAAATCTCAATGCACAATCACGTCTGATATTCTGCAAAGCTCTACTCTGAAAAGCAGGCGTTAAAGGAGGGGAGTGCCTGGGTAGCAAACAGCCCTGGTCAAACACCCCTGCTCACCTTCACTGCAGACGTCAGTGCAGTTACTGGAACAGGAGCAAAGTGGAGAGTATGGTCATAAGGCTGTATTATCCTGATGCAGAAGAAAGCTTCCAGCTTATGAGTTAGCACCTCATTTTAAATGGAAGACAAAAGCAGTAGGAGATTCTCTCTGAAGAGTTATTCCTTTTCTCCTCTCTTCCCCCCCCGCCCTTCTCCTCTCCTTCTAGAGAAAGTGTTCTTTAGACAAATTGCATACGGTATGTGCAATCCTCCTGCTTGGAAAATTTTGCCAGTTATTAAAATCAAATGCAAAACAAACAAACAAATTCATTTTTGATGGGTTTGCTTGTCATGCCAAGGCCCCCAGCTTCCATTCTCAGGGATTTACTGAAATATTTGTTTATTTACACAGAGCTGGAATTCTGGATTACCAGGTTCTCTTCTGGCAAGATCTTTGGCCATGCTAAGAGGTGGTAGCAATATTAAATATATTTCCAGTGACATCAGTAGGAAAGTAACTGTGCTGTAAATAATAACGGTTACACAAAGGTGTAGGTTTGACCGTCCCTTGTGTTAGGGATCTCATCTGTGTTAAGGATAATGAAAGATAATCACTTCACCCCTGCCCCAAGACAAGGTGCCAGTTCCTTTCCATTCAGTGAATGCAGTTGCTTCACCACTCCAGGTAGACACAATTTTTTCCTGTCGTGCCTATCAGCTTGCTGGGAGAGAGGCTGAGTCACAGCCTCATCTCCTGCTCTCCCTCCAACACCACACCAGCAAGTGGACAGTGAGAATAAGAAGAAACTCATGCTACTGGGTTTAAGTACTTCAATGCTTTGAGACAGGTCAGTGAGACGCTGTGAGATGACCTAAACAAATCACAAAATTTTAGGTATAAATAAAGGTTGAACTCCTTCTATTAGCTTTACAGATTTCAAGCCTTTGGGACTCATGTTTCCAAGCTTTCCCACGTAGCTATAAAAGCCAGAGAGGGTCAAGAGTTCTAATGATCACCGAACTCCAGGAACCTGGGCCTTAAAAGAAGGAAGAAAAAAACCAAACTAATACAGAAAAAAAAATCCCACATTAAATTTGGTAGAGTTGACAAGAGTAAGAAAGAGAAGTTGGGGTTTTTTTCTTTCGCATTTATCACCCACCATCTCCCACACAATCAGACTGCGTAAGAGCACACTGAGACAAAACACTCCTAGCTCTCACTTTAAATGTCCTTAGCCACTGTAATTGTATACAGAGCAAACACCAACTGCTTCACTTGCCAGCAAAATACAGCAGCATGTGGGCCACAACATGACAGCCCTTACAGGATGCATAAAGATGCAGAAGAGTGAAGAGAAATCAACCAGAATGGAGTTCGAATACTGGAAGGCCAGACCAGCACACCCTGACCCAAATGTCTACAATGCCACATTTAATGACACAAATGAGAGACATTTGATGACCGTTTGTGTTTCAATGATAGCTTTCTCTCCCTGTGTGAAAGCTGTCAACTGCTTCTTGCAGGACACCGCCACCGTGTTGGGGGCATGACACAGCTGTAGTCTCCCTGGGGAGACAGGGATTCAGGATGTGACAAAACCCATGTTCTGACACCACGTCCTGCTGACTGAAGGTCAACTCTTCCCTGCCCCACACCTGCTGTGTTTGAGAAATCAGAGGAATTCATACCCCAAAAATGGCATTTCTGGAGATGAAAAACAAGAACAACTTAAGAAGGGATCCACCAATCCAGGGCACAAGGTTTCACACCATCAAAACTTTCTGGTATCTTCTTGGAGCAAATATCAGCATATTCATCTGCACATCAGGCTTTTCTCAACAGGTTATGGTGTTTGGGAACATCATCTTCCCATTCACTTGTAACCTTCTCCATAGCCATTTCTGCAATTACTGTTTCCACATGCATCATTATGTGCTGCCTACAGTTCAGCTTCACTCCCCAAAAATATCCGAGTTTACTGCAAAAATGCATGCTACCAAAGACCTTTCTTTCAGATCAAACTGCAAGCAAGCAAGCTGCTGTGTGCTCCTGACCTAAACAACCTGATCAGGACTTTCACAAAAAAACCACAGAGGAACCCCACATGCAGTAATTTCACCCCAGTCCCCAGGGAACATGTGTGTACAACTCATAATCCTGGGGGACCAGGGCGCATCTGATGTTCCCTTCTCGGGAGAGGCCCCACACCACAGACGGCAACTGTGTGAAAGTATACTGTTGAGGCACAGATCAGCCTATGAATATTTCTCCTTGGTTGTATAGCTCCCTTTGAACTCTCTCATAATTGCACCAGCCTTGTGCACACATGTTCATTGCCTGAACTGTGGGTGGGAGACGCATCTGGCGCCAGCTCTATGCAAACCTTGTAAGGCTCAAGACCACTGAAATCAACATGGGCCTTTCCACGGGCTTCTCCAAGCTTGGGACCAGATCCATGTTCCTTCATTTTAAAGGACATCAGAACCGCACTGAATATTTTCAGGCAAGTGTAGAGTCATCAGGTTAATGCTGCAAGACCAGGAGAGTGACCTGTTCAGCAAGCTTTTTCCACAAGCTCTCAAGGCACACGTCATTCACTGCACTCAGCATTCATTTTCTTATCGACTCGAGAACAAATTAGACAGAAACTGGCCACAAATAATCTTAGGCTGGAAATTAGAAAACCGTTTCTAACCACTGGACTAGCAAAGTACTGGAACAGTTTTCCAACAAGCAGAACCACAGGGTGAAAGTGGTACCTGCTGCATCATTTAAAAGGGATACGTCCACCTCCCAATAGCAGGGCATTGGCTCTGTCTGCCCAAGAGGGCCCTTCTAGGGCTGTTGACACCTGAGGCATCACTGCACTGCTGCGGGGCAGGCAGGTAACCTCTCCACAGCGGACACCTGATTTTACCACGCCCTGAGCCTTTCCTACCAGGACAGCTCATGAGCACTGCATATCCAACACCTAACAAGAGAAAACTGGAGGAGAAAGACACTGTTTCCTGAGCTCATGTTGCTTGGAAATACCAGTCCCTGGGAATTTGCCACATGCCAACGAAGCCAGTGTTGGAGCTGGTATCAGAGAGTGGAAAGGCCGCCTGAGGGGTGATGCTTGGGTCAGTAGATTACGCTTCTCCCACCCCAGCTTTCTCATCCACATGGATTCTGCACCTGCTCTTTTCAGCAGGTCTATTTCATATTCAAAAACAAAACCATACACTGAACTAGATTTATTTTTATGCTCATTTAGTATGTAGGCAGAATGTCAACTGGTCCTAAAGAAACAGATTCAGGGAAAACACTTTTTCTTCCCTTTCCAAAACTTATATTCACCCAAACTTTTCATTAACACAGAAATGTCCCTCTCTTTGGCATGCATAAATGTAATTAGGGCACAAAGGTTAAGACAGCAGGCTGCCATGAAAATACAAATACAACACTGTGCTTTTCACTTTGTTGTATTTGGTTCAATAAATAAAGTTCACCAATGCCACCACCCAGGAACAGTCTTGTGGGCCCTTTGGGAATCATCCCACCCATACCCCAAAACAGTGCAGGACAGAAGGCAGGACAGAGGAAGGCTGCCTTAATGGAAAGCTTTATTTTATCTTGCCAAACAGAAGCAATGCCTGTAAAGCTTTAAATGAAAGACGCTGCAGGGCAGAATATGCCTATCCTGCACTAGTAAGTGTCTCTAGAGAGGAGCAGTCCCTGTTACTCAGCAGGCAGCTATATGCCAGCAGAGGAATTTACAGTTTAACCTTAGGCACGTGTGAAGTGTTATTACAAGGACTAGCTGGAACAGCTGCTCGAGTAAAGATGCACAATGCCCTTCCCTGCCCCCCTGTGCCTTTACGAGAAGCACAGAGGAGACACTGGCTTTTGCTAACTCAGCATATCCTTTCCCACTCAAGTGGGCAGAGACAGTGGAGAGCGCTGGCAATCCCAGATGACTGTATGAGGGATGGAGTGGATCACCCACCCCAGCTGCAGAGAGCTTTACCATGGGACTGCAGGGGACACCAACAGGCAGAAGACAGCAACTCCAGCCCATCAAGACTCATAATGCATTTCTCAGTCTGCCCCTCAGGAAGTGAAATGTTGGACTCTCCCTTGCTTTGGCTTGGGGTACATTTATCACTCACAATTTGGCCTCCAGAAAGGAAGCCCTACTACTCCTTACTCACACTCAGTAGTGCTTTATTCACTGAGCAGTCTCACAGAGCCCAGAAGGACTTCTTATGTAGTAAATAACACATGCCATTAGCACGTCAGTGTCTGGCCCACATCAGAGCAGTTGTCAGGTCCCTTAGTGCACCAACAGCCCTTAAGTGCCCTGACCAGCCTGACCTGGGACCTGCACCCACACAGCCACTGCCCAAGGGCCCAGAGGCCCAGTTTCAGCTCAGGCTGAACCATGTTGCAGGTTCGCTCGCCCCCAGCCCTGTCCTTGCTGGGCCCAAAGTGCTGTCTGGATTGAACTTGGACCCAGCGATCACTGGGCTGCCAGTGAAACCTGTCATTGTCACCAACCTAACCCCGCTTGGGCGCTGTGGGACTCTGATGTGGTCGGCAAGGGCACTGTCCTGTCTGTGCTGTCGTCACCCTTGCCTCCTGGCTTATCCTCCCTTGCAGGACAGCCCTTGCTCTCTGCTCCCGGACAGTACCATACACACCACACTCCGTTTCCATTTGCTGCTCATCCTCCCTGGCTTGATGGACCCTGAAGCGTGATTAGGATAAGTATCACAGGATAGCCAGGGGGGCTGGCATTAAAGGTGAATTTTGGAGGAAGGAGAAGTATCAGAACATCTTTTCCAGAGGCATTCAGCACCTTGCTTTTGACCCATGGAGGAGCTTAAGAAGCAGCAGCTATGCTGGTATCAGAGCAGCTTTGGGGAACTGGGTCACTGGTTTTCCTGGTGATTAATTCCAGGGTAAGATACCGATCTGGTTCAGGCAGCATTAAAAATATCCCTGCTTACACAAGAAGATGTAGTGATCAGGAAAGGCACTTCTGCGAGCTAGCATCTTTCCTTTGCACAGAAATACTGTATCACAGAAACATACAATTTCCTGCCCACAGAAAGGCTGATGGGTAAATTCAATTATTCACACTTAGCGAGATTCTCAGCTATGCAGATTTTCCTAGCTAACCTGAGGGTAAAAACAAAAACTTATTTTAAGTTTGCTATCCCTGGGGAAACAAATTACCAAAAGCTTCTGCCATTTTCACTAAATGCAATGTGGCAGGGAGCTTCTTTGCAGCCCCACAGCAAAACTAGAACTATTGACAGAGAGCTTTCCTCAGGATACACAGCAATCCTTGTGAGCGCTCTGGCCTCGTGTTACTCTGCCTGTTGGGAGCACAGGCTGGCAGCACTGGCGTCCAGTTTTGGAGCTGTTTTATTTTTGGTTTTGAAGATTCACTCCTCCTCTTTACACACCATCCTTTCAAACAAAGGAGAAGAAAAAAAAAAAAAAATCTTTTTTTCTTTCTTTTCTGTTCATAGGTAAAGAAATCCAGAGAGCTGATTTCTGCTAAAGACAGACACCAATAATCAGGTGCACTGTAGGAACTTTCAGAAGTTATTGCAGGTTCTGCAGAGTGAGACAGTGATGTGCAAAACTAATACAAGCCAGAAATGGAGTATATGGTCAACAGAGAAATTACACGTGCGAGTTTCAAATCTGTTTTTTTCAAAATGGTATAAACTGCATAGGCACCGTCATAGTGATTCCCTATACTATATGCCACCAGAAAACCAAGATACTCTTTCTGGATATAGATCATTTTGTTTTGGGAGAGGTACCATTTTACATACAGCTCTCTACTTCCTAAATAACCTACCTGCATTGTTTGTTTGTTTCAGTTTTCAGAAAGCAGAGATTGCCTTAAAAATCACTATGCCACAAGGATCTAGAGGAGATTGGGACTAAATGATCTCGATGTTTCCATGACTGTTAAAATGGACAAGAATATTCAAGCAAGTTGAATTGCTTTAAACGTTTTGCTCATCAAAAAGTAAGATTTGGTGGTATGAAATCCACTCTGAAATATTTTGCCTGTAAATAATTAAGGACATGTTTTTCTGCAACATTTTCTAAAATGAAGTATATTGAGATTTCATTTCAAAACAAAAATTGTACTTCGAAGTTTAGTTGGACTTTAATTTCAAAATTAAAAAAATACATTATATTTCAAGAAGAAAAAAAAAAAAGTTATCCCAAAGTGAATCTTCCTTCCTCTTTTCCAATTCAGATAGGGATATCCCCAAAAGTCAGTGAAGTCCATGCCTCTCAGCATGCCAACCTCACTACTTTTCCTGTGCTTGGCAGTAGTGTGCACACGCAGAATCCAAACTCTACCTTTTAATTAGAATATCCCTCTGCTAANTTTATTCAAATGTAAAGTAGAAAAAGCCAAGAAAAAGCTACCACAAACAGTCATATATGAATGACAGTCAAGATGCGCTTAGGTTTAACCACTGGTCTCAATTTGCTAATCTTGTGATTCAAAAAAATNTCTCATTAAATATGTTAGGCCTGTAACAATCTCAGCCACCACCTGGCTAGTAGCAAAGTTTTACTTGCTTAGTCAAGTAAAGAGGCAACACCTTTAAAATCAATGAACCGGTCCATCTGCAGTGATTCATATCCTGCATAGCAAACACTGCTTTTCAAAAAGAAAAGCCATGGAGAAAGCCTTGTTCATTAAAAGAAAACAAACTATACTCCGAGTCTCAGGCAACACTGCTGTTTCCCAAGAGCTTTACACAAAGTCTACTTACGCAAACTATTAGAACGACAGTCCCTTATTTCAACAGACTTTAGCTCAAACACTGTGTTCAGGTATTGCATGTCATTACACACAATGGTTTCATGAGACACCAGGGACTTTTACTGTTCCTTGGTAAATCTGGACAATTTATATTTTCTTGCTAAAGTGTACACAGTAAAGTATACCATTGGTTTTTTTGTTTGGGTTTTTTTCCCCCTCCCAGAAAAGTGTTGTCTCTGTAAATAGCCGTGCAAAAGCTCTTGCAGTGTCACTACCTGCATATTCTGTTCTGGGGGGATTAGTTTTTGTTTTTTTGGGGGGTAGGTTGTGGGGTTCCCCCCCCCAGAAGATAAAGAGGGGTCTTTGCTCACCAACACTGGCCTCTCGAGCCTTTGGTGGTCATTCTGGTCCACATGCCTACAAAAGACACTCTCATGTTCTGTGTGAAGACAATATGAGAGATAATAATAAAGGGCAAAAGTGGGCTGGCATAGGTGGTCTGGGAGTCCCACAGATAGGCCAGGTTTCCAGGAGGGAAACCTGGAGGAAGAAGAGAGATCTTGTACGTTCTCTCCACAAGGACACCTTTGCAGCTCTAACATCTGTCTGCATTGCTCTGTTTCAATACTACACGCTTGCTCAAAGAACTGAAACTCAGTTTCCCCAAAGGATACTCAGTTCTGCAGATACTTGTACCCAATGGTGACCACACTCAAAAGGTCTTTAACGTAATAAAGAAAATACACAAAACAATGCTCAGCAATGAACACAAGCCTTATGGGAATGTAGGCCATTTGGAACTGAATCCAGAAGTTTAAATCATTAGGTTTCTGGATGTGGTGAAATTAGCCCAGCCCTACCACATGAGCAAACCTTCCCACAAGGTTCACAACACAGGAAAGGTTGGGACTAGGAACAACAACAATAACTGCAAGAAAATAAACTTTATCTGAAACTAATCAGGTATTAACCATTTGAGGAAGATTATGTCAACTCCCCGAATATGGGCTCTTTATCAGAAAGGGTGAAGCACTATACTCTCAAATAACAGATGTGAGTTGCACATTGATTTGGATTTAAGATATATGTTCTTCGATTACTCTTCTCAGGTTCCACAGAGAGACAATGGAAAAGGATTCCCAGCATCAGAGGAATCTCTGCTGAGGACTCAGTTTATACACAGTCAGTGTATTCCACCTTCCATATGGAAACAGGATCAAGTGCTTTACTGTGAGCTTTTCTAATGAAGCAATAAGTTTCAAGTACTTTCTTGATAAAATTTAAA
>VZTW01046884.1:0-39528 GCA_013400895.1 Thalassarche chlororhynchos
CCAGCCGGAACCAGGACAGCCAGATAGATGTGGAGCAGAAGCATGTGAGGCAGCAAATTCAAGCTGAGAGAGAGATGACAAACAAAGAACTCAAGCTCTCTGCTTAAAACTCATGAGAACAGTACCTATAATCCAGTTGTGCGAAGATACCTTCAGGTGTGACTAGTGCTGCTTCTTTTTCCTCTCTTTCCTCAAAGCTGACCCTGGATCTGAAAGAAGAAGAGTTCATACTCAAATGAAGAGAGTAAAAAAATCAAGATTATAAAGTTATGGAAAGCAGGCTCTACCTTGTAAATTGGCTAACGGTACTGTAGCTCCATGTGCGTACTTGAGTGTTGGCTAGTACACAGTGTAGCGCTAAGACAGAACAGCCCATAAATCTCATCGCTGGAGCTCTGGCTGGATTCAGATTTTCTGAATCAATTAGTAGCTTTATTTTTGTTCATTGTTGTTTTCCCTACAAAAGATGGGGAAATGCAACTGTGAGTTTTGGGTAGTGGGACAAAGGGACTATGAGGCACACAGATACAACAGCCAAACTTCCTAAAACCATCTTCTCAGCAAGTCTCAGTTTCAACAATGTGGTTGGCAAGCTCTGTACTGAAATGGGGACGTATATTCAAGCCCTAAGCTGGTGTGTGCAGTGGTCCACAGACGTCTCTACTCATTGCCAGAGAGTGCAGCATTTCCTGAGCCCCATCAGTGTAATTTCTGATCTCTGTAAAGCTTGGGAGGGTTGTTCTGTGAACTTCTGCTCTCTATTTGTAAGAAAGGTACAAATTTGAAAGGCTACCCAGGAAGGAAAATTGCATTATTATTTCAGTGTGATAAGAATAGGAGAGAAAGGGAGTGAAATGTGAGGCAAGGTTCACCATTTGTCTGTGCTTGGCCCAAGTGGCATGGGATTTGGATGAAAGCAATCTTTGCAAAAACAGAAATGTTTGTTGTGATCTTGAGAGTGAAATTTATAGTACAAAAATTGTCAGGTTAACCTATTTTCTGCTGAAATGTAACAAACTAGGTTAAACAGTGGTGTTAAACATCGTTCAAATGCATTGAAAAAGCACAACCTCTGCTTTGGTACTTCAGGACGGGAGAGCAAAATATACAGGTGAGTAGAAAGGTCTGTGCAATCATGTGGCATCTCCGACTCACTGCTGTGAGGAGATGAACAGCACTTGCGGGTACGAATATGCGGACTGTCACCCCATTGCCTGCCACAGCAAATCTAAATGGAGAGGTGAGGATGGCTTTGTCTTGGCAATCCCAGATGTTTTTTCTTTTATTAAAAAGGTATGGACTTCAAGTCTGAAACTCCACACAATGGAAGGGTTCGTTTCTTGGAACATCCAAGGTAGTTTCAGAAAATTTGCTTCCTTTTGCTGAGGATACACTAATTTTAAAAATCTTTTTCCACCACAAAAAAATAGAGACGACAAAAAACAGATAGGTCTTTTTCCTTCACTTTATCTCTCTTTTTTAACTCTTTTTTTTTTTTTCACACAGAAAAGATGACATATATTTTTCTACTGACCTGCAACAGTTTTTAAATGGGCATTTTTCACTTCAAAATTTTTCTTTGACTAATGAAAAAAATCTGCTAAAATGAGAAATCAAGTTCTGTTTTAGACTGGAAGAGCTGAAAAAGATTCAGTTGGAAAAGAAAAAAGCATTATCGTAGCTACAAGCGGAGTATTTCACACAGTCGTGCCAGAAAGGACCTACCAATAAGAAATGCATGGAGGCAAATTACAAGTTTGAAGCCAGTGGCATAGTGGAAAGGAAGAGGTAGCTGATGGGAAAATGAGTAGGCAGAGAAAGAGCTTTCTTTGTGAGGTATTGAAAGTAACCAGTTGTGCTGAACTTGATATTTTTAAGGGACTGGAAAGAGAGAAGGTGTTTTCAGGAGGATCTGAGCATTGTGCTTGATATGGAATGGAAGAGCTAAAGAAAATATCCAAATACAAAGGCAGAGGAAAATACTCAGGGATAGATGTCAGACAGAACTGAAGAGGTTTCCATATCCCAAGGTGGGTGACTCTGTTCGTATAAAATATTTGCCATTTCAGATGATAGAGAGAACTTGCGAGAACTTGCACTGGCACAGCTTGATAGAGGAAAAAGGGACTATAGTGGAAAGAGGCATCGATTAACCTCCAAACCAGGATGCTGTGCCAACGCTTGGCTTCAAATCTAGTTAGTTATTGATCTTTTAGACCTTTTTTTCTGCTGATTCACAGGTTGTACCTTGTCAGCTCACTTGTATGAGTGAGAAAATGAACCCTGGAAACACGTGTCAGGGCAGAGGTGGAGTATAGGTGGGGTTTGCTTTTCTGACACATTTCAGGCTGGTATCATCTTGCCAGAGAAGATGTGAAGCTGAGATAGCAAATCCGCTTTTCCATGGCAGGACCTGAAGAACAGCACATAGCAATGACAAGCTCAGTAAGAATTTGCAGTAGCACAGCTTTTTACACTGCATCATCACTATGCTGAGGCAGATGGCTTCCAAACACCTTGTTTCCGACACTGTCTGATTTTCAGGTATGTTATCTGTTAGGAGATGGTCCAAAAGAGATCCTTAGCAAATTGCCCCGTGTCAGTGCGTGATGAGTGCAGAATCCAGCTGCATTTTAGTTTCCATGTGCCAGTCCAACTTTTCACAGTCTGTCCTGTCCTCAGGCAGGCCTCTGCTTGCTTCGTGTTTCTCTGAAAATGCCTGACCTTCTCATGTAATAGCTTAGATTTGCCTATCCCATTATGCTCTGACCCCAGAAAATAAGCATCTCAGATTAGGTTATTACACTAGTCCTTTTACAACAAGGTGGGCATAGGATGGATAGTTGTTGTGGAAGATATGTGTTTTCCCTCCTGGATTTTGAAAATTGAGAGTATCTCTTATGGAAATGCATATGGAGCCAAGATTCATTGCTGCTTGCATAATGTATGGTGGATACTTAGATATCTGAAGGCAAGTAACCTTATGGATAAACTGTACTGACTGTCTACATGCTGGTCCCCCTGGACCTGCCCCGTTGTGATCTCATTAAAGCATCATTTAGCTTTCATTAAGGCAGAAAGCAAATACAGAAGTGGCTGTCAATCTAAGTCTTTTAAAATTCCAGGGCCAAATCCTTTTCACCTCATTGGAGCAAGTTTTCCCGCTGAAACCAGTGAAGTACTTCTGTAAGATTTGCTCTTGAGCAAGGTAAAATGACCTGCTACTGCTACTAATTAAGCTTCTCTTTACTGAACCTCAGCAAAGTTCGACAGATGTGAAACTGTCTTCTTGCTGAATGGTAAATACACCCCACTCATTGGAGAACTGCTCGAGTCTCAGATGGGCAAGCCTGAAATGATGGCTGAACCTATTGATTTAGTTTGCTTTAAAAGGAACAGAGGATAATTTCTGAAATCAGACTTGATGATCCCTCGCTTTCCCATCTGCCCCCACGGGAACACGTTCTGGTACACAGCCTGGCACTCGAGCCTTGCTGGCAGCCAGAGCTGAGGTGTCAGGTGGAGATCACAACCGAATGGGAAGCTATTTTACACTGAAGCTCAATATTGCAGAGGAAAACAAATCTATTAAGCAGGCTTCTAGTGAAAAACAAGAGCTGACAGTTACAAAGTATTGCAAGGAGAAGCAAGTAAAGCAATAGCAAGATGTATAAGCATTAGCTGATCTAGAACTGTTCTTTCCTTTTGCTTGTTTGATCTGACAATTGAAGTGGTTAATTGTATCACAGAACAGTTTTAACAGAGGAAAACAGAGGAAAACTTTTAACAGAGGAAAATTCTAGTGACAACAGACATGTCATTGAAAAGCATTCAGGCCATTTGTGGCAACAAGTTGGATACTATACTGCAAAGAGTCTAATTTGTAGGGCTTATCCATTTGTATGGATAAAATGGAACATAATGTGTTGTGCATTACGCATCACGTTCATTTGTGATGGGGATTGAGGATTGCGATTATTCCCCATGAATTATTCCCCATGCAATTATTCCCCATGAATGAGGAATTCCCAGTAAGTGTGGGGCATAAACTCGCTTTGATTAAGTCCTTGCTCTTTGTACCCACTGCCCATCACTACTACCCATTGGATGGTTTAGTGAGGTGCTATGTGCTATGCATTATGCCTTGCACTATTCTTCTGTTCAGAGTAGTTACTGTAAATGATTTCTTGTGTCCTGATAGGTCTGGCAACCTTAACGCTGAGTGCTGTACAGGAACAGACAAAAAGAGTTTCCCATTCTGAATTGCTTTCAAGGCAAAGACTCATCCTGCAAATGCATCTGTCCTGATGTCTTTGGGGTTCAAATGGGACTCTAAAGATACCACTGGCACACAACCCATCTCTAAGCAAAAAGCAGAAAAATAAGTGCAGTGAACGACTAAAATACAAAACAGATGAGAAGGGAGCCAATGATAAAAGCATACACTGACGCATCAGAAATGAGAGAAATGTCATGGGTGAAATTCTAAGTCTGTTGAAGTTAATGAAAGCGTTGGCACTGACTTAATTAGGACAGAATTTCATCAGTCTCCGCTTTGCTTACCAGAGAATCTTGTTATTCCTGACTGGCAGTTTCTTAAAAGCATCAGTATAAAAGTGGATATTGATGGGGCCGGAGTATAGATCTTTTTGAAGAATGTGCTTCATCTATCAAGGGTAACACAGAAAAAACATAAGATAATGTTAATATGAACGGAAAAATGGGCAAAGGAACTCAGAAGACTTCTCAAAATGTATATCTATTTGGCTTGAACTTGGTGATTAATTTGAAAGAAAAAGGTGCTTGAAAAGATTGATTTCAAAATTTTTCAAAGAAAACATTTTGAAACAATAACCCTGTTTTGAAATTTTCCTCCTGTTTATTGTTTTTAAAAGTGAAATTATATGAGAACAAAATGGTATATGTAGCTCTATGGGCAACAAAACATCTCATTTGCCTTGAAATGATTATTCTTTCCATTTTGTTAGGTGGCCCATTGCACTGAAAAGAATTCTTTTTTTCATACACTTTGGAACATCACTGGTGGACAGGGGAAGGGGGAAGGGGGACACAACAGAATATTGTGGTGTACAAAAGCATATGAGCAGGTGTAAAGAACTGGAGAGTGGGAGATATTGTTCTAATTTTAATAGCCAGTAACAACAGCCTGATTCACAATGCAGTGATTTGATTGCTTCATCAAAAATGTAGCAAGCGGAGCTGAGAAATACAGAGAATTTGGTTGCAGTGCAACAGCATATATATGTATATATGTATGTATATATGTATACACACGCACAAAATATTGGAAGATATATACTTAGTTTTATTACTATTATAATCACATGCTCATAGGCTTGAGGCATAGGGCTCAGGGCATTACAAGAGTTGCTCACATCATAACATCACTTCTGGAGAGAGGACACCTGGATGCTTGGAGCAGATAAGAGAGAATAAAGAGCCTGGCTCTGTCCTAGCTTTTTCTCTCACCTTACAAACTGTGTTGGGCAGGATGGGTTTGCCTGCCCTCTGAGCAGTGTTTCAAGTATGAAACATTTAAAGGGTTTGGACTACACCGTAACAACCCATTCTGATTGCGACCAGTGGATCTTTGATAGGGTGAGTATGTTACAAATTGCTCTCATGCTAAGAGAGGGTCACTTTCAGATCATTTGCCTCCCTCACATGCCCTTTCCTACAATAGCATAGAATCATAGAATCATAGAATCATTAAGATTGGAAAAGACCTCTAAGATCATCTAGTCCAACCGTCAACCCAACACCACCATGCCCACTAAACCATATCCCTAAGTGCCTCATCTACACATCTTTTAAATACTGCCAGGGATGGTGACTCCACCACTTCCCTGGGCAGCCTGTTCCAATGCTTAACCACTCTTTCAGTAAAGAAATTTTTCCTAATGTCCAATCTGAACCTCCCCTGGCGCAACTTGAGGCCATTTCCTCTCGTCCTATCGCTAGTTACTTGGCAGAAGAGACCGACCCCCACCTCGCTGCAACCTCCTTTCAGGTAGTTGTATAGCACGATAAGGTCTCCCCTCAGCCTCCTCTTCTCCAGGCTAAACAGTCCCAGTTCCCTCAGCCGCTCCTCATAAGACTTGCTCTCCAGACCCTTCACCAGCCTCGTTGCCCTCCTCTGGACACGCTCCAGCACCTCAACGTCTTTCTTGTAGTGAGGGGCCCAAACCTGAACACAGTATTCAAGGTGTGGCCTCACCAGAGCCGAGTACAGGGGGACGACCACCTCCCTACTCCTGCTGGCCACGCTATTCCTGATACAGGCCAGGATGCCATTGGCCTTCTTGGCCACCTGGGCACACTGCCGGCTCATATTCAGCCGGCTGTCAACCAGCACCCCCAGGTCCTTTTCCGCCAGGCAGCTTTCCAGCCACTCTTCCCCCAGCCTGTAGCGTTGCATGGGGTTGTTGTGGCTGAAGTGCAGGACCCGGCACTTGGCCTTGTTGAACCTCATACAGTTGGCCTCAGCCCATCTGGCCAGCATCTGGCGTTATTTGCAAGGCTCCGCACAGTCATAAGGGCCAGCCCACAGTTCCCATAGACTAATCCACTGGCAGTAACCCTGGTGCAGGTAGCTCCACCTTTGGGACAGCAATAGAAATTTGGACATGTAAAGAATCTCCTTCCTGTACTGCTTTGGTCAGCACAATGCTGCTCTGGGATACTGCCACAGGGAAATTTCTTCAGAAAGATTTGGCAACTACACATAATACCTTAGAGTGGGAGCTGTTGACCGCCCACTCCTACTTCTATTTGTGTGTTGATGTAGTGCAGCTTTGTAAATTAAATTTGTTCGGAAGAGATGAATCTGCCTTTGAGTTGTACAGCATGCACAGATGATAAGAATAAAAGCTGCAGGAATATTTTTTCACTAGTGATGCAAATGGGAAATGAACCTCGCCTCTCTTACCCTTCCCTCCACTCTTCTGCGAAACAGAAATTACTGGTGGGTGGACAGAGTTGAAAGTTGTCACTAGTTTGCATAAAGTGGAATTTGGAGAGCTTGTGAAAAATTGTTTGGAGTTGGTTTTGCTTCTTTTTCTTCTCTGATCCCTGGAAGAACAAATTTCTCAGCAGTATTTCCACGTGACTTCTTACAGAAATCCTTCAAAATGGGAGTTGCTTGACTGGCGCCGTTGTTTTCAGGCCTGAAAAGCCAACATCTGCCTGGGCAGTTTGGCTGTGTCCCATAGAGCCAGATGCTCAAAGTCCGTTTTGAGATGCACAAGCAATTTGTGAAAATTTGTGCTGCTGCTATGCACGTTACATCCCTCTGCCCAGTCTGCTTATGAGAACAGAGTGCTGGTTTCCAGGGCTGTCAATCAAGCAGCTTTCAGCAGAACTAAATTGACTTGAAAGAATCAAAAGAAAAATACCCCTAATTTTTCAAAAGAGATTATTTGCAGTGTGAAAGCTGATCATTTCAAATTCAGACATTAATCCAAACCTGTAACCTTTAGCAAGAGCACAATTTACTTGTTCTTTATTGCCTAAATGAATCCACAACTCAATTTGTTTTTCAGTACAAACCCAGATGAAGTTCAGATGTTTACTTGGAGCCAGTCATTTCAAATTTAACCATGAAAAGCAGAAATATAATCTCCTAGTAGAGAAAGACTCTCTTTCATTTCCTTTAGTACTTGCAAAAACACTCTATAGCAAGCTGTTTTAAAAGTCCGGGTATTAGTTTTATAGGCTTCCCCCGCCTCCCTTTAAAGACTGTTTGATTGCTCAAACATTTATGAAGCTCGGTGAATATCTGATGAAAATTGAAGATGCTTTGAATGGATCCTCTGTAATGGATGAGTTTCACAATAATGCGGTGTAACTGAATAACAGGCAGGTAATTCCCTCTTTAGCTTCCTCACTCCTGGGTGAAAGCTGTACACACATACCTCCTCAAGACCCTACTTTAGGCGTGGAGCATGTTAAGTCTATCTCACAAAGCACAATGGGCATGTCATGAAAAGGTACTCTGGAAAATCTCATTAAAGATCTATCTGCACAGGCATTACAATTTGGCCCTACACGTAGGTGGGGGCAGGTGTAGGGTTATGTATCAATACGGGCAAATCAGCTGCTGAGACAAGGGTAGATGCTTTCCTTCCCAAATAAAAAAAAAAAAAAAAAAAAAGAGAAGACGGGGTTTTTCTGTGCTTACCTTGAGTTCCCTGCTGCACAGGGCCCTGAGGAGGAAAGCACAGCGAGCCGTTTTGAGGATCTCAGCCGGAGCAGCAGCACATCGGCTGGTGCAGAGTCAAGCTCCTTACTGACACATGCCTGTCAGGATGATAAACCCAAGGAGGAGGTTAAATGTCTCCCCCACTACTGGTTTTTCAGAAGAGAAAAATATGCCCGGAGGGACTGTGACTAGTTTTACAAATTCTTAGAAGTAAATGCGGAACCAGATAAAGGGGGCTAAAACCAGAGATTTCCTGTCTGTCAGTTAATCTGGCAGGTGTGATAGGGCACAACAGCCGCTGTTACTGTTATTGTACACCAGAGATAAGGCTATGTGGGCATATGAACAGGTTTGCTTATACTCCCACTGCTTTTCACGTAGCCACTTAAACCAGAAAAATCTCTGACTCCTTTCCAACACTTCTCCTGCCTCCTGGTCTGTTCTCCGCTCTCTCTTCTCCCCTCCTCCTTCCCGCAGGAAGGCCCCTTCCTCCAGATTTGTCACTGCTGGCAAATTCTGTGGGAAAAATCCAAAGCAACACTTTCCCTAAGAAAGGCCATTAACCCCTTTGTGCCCCCACCTAGTGCTTCCTTTTAACACCACTCCACACTGGAATATTTAAAATATTATATAAACATGAAGGGTGTTTATTTTCTGGATGAAGCTGTAATGTTCTCCTGTCAAGGACTTGCAAGTGCTAAGAAGGAAATGTTAAGCCAGCTTGTATTATTAACCCTTTCTCTGTAGAAACTGTGACAAATTGTTGATTTTTTTTCCTGTTTCTTGAAAAACTTTATTAATGGATTATACACTGGGTGGGAAATCCTGTAGAAGAGAAAAAAATCATTTGCTGAGCAGTCTGAAGAGTGAAAAGAAAGCATAAGCATATCCTGTACCAGATTTCCTCAGGGAAAATTAAATTCAGGAGAGGAAGCTAGAAATAAAAATATGAACAGATTTACTAAACATCTCTAAACTGTTTTATCTCTTGGGTGTCCAAACAACAAAAACAATTTTGCATTAATAGAGACAGATATGAGCTGAAAATCTGAGAATGAGCTTTTGAGATTTCTCCCCAAAGCCTGGTGGCTTTGCTAGCCATGATATCAGAGTGGGATCATTCCTGATTGTTATACGCAGAAACCACGAGTCACACAAAGCCCCATAAATAGTGCTGAACAAGATATATAGTCTAACCCAGATTAATGACTTCCAAGAGAGAAAATGGTAAGTGGAGCAATACTACTTATCTTAAAAGATTATATTTGGCTTTGCTGTCTGGAATATGGGAAGTGTCCAATTAGGTCAGTGAGTTTTTCAGTGATCTTTGCTGAGATACAAGCAAACCCTCAACACATAAGCTAAATAAGACAGGCAAATTTTATGTAAAGGTAATTTAGCAATGCTTTAAAGAAAAGGACTTTAAAGCATTAGCTGTTCTCTTAATTCCCTACTTTTCAGGGCTTCAGAAAACTCCAGAGATGGGAGGAATTTGGAGAGGTTGTCTTCTCCATCCAGTTGTCCCAGGGCAGGATCAGGTGTTCTTATTCCCACAGGCATCTGCGTAACCTGATCTTTATTTTCTTTCTTCATGGAGTCCCACAGCCCCTCCAGGCACCAGTGCTTCATTCTCCTTACAACCCACCAGCTTTTCCTGGAGTGTCCCTGGGCTTCCCCTTGCTCTATGGCAAGGGGGTTACCTGTTGTCCTGCCTGCCACAGAAATGGACACAAGAATACTTCCTTGCTCTGTCATATATTTGAAGACTTTTTGTCCAGCCAACCTTCTGGATTATGCTTAGTAGTATAACCAAGTCCAGTTTCCCTAGTCTTTCCTCCCAGCTTGTTCACTTCTGTAGACCCTAATCATTCTTACTGAGTTCTTCTCAATCTTGTCCAACGGGTTCATATTTTCCTCTTGTTTTTCTCCATCACTGATATCATCGACTAGTGCTGCGTGGAGTACTGCGGCTACATCCTGACCAGCACAGAGCAGAATGGATAAACAACTTCACATGCTTTGCAGGCTACATCTCTGTTTATACATGTTGGTATGGGCTTGTTTTTTCTGCAATAGCAGGGTCTTTTTCACCCACGCTCAGTTTCCAATTAACCATGACCCAAATCCTTTTCTTCAGAACAGCACGCATCCTGATAGTACTTCTATGTACTCAGAGCAGATTTAATCTGCCATCAAAATAAAGGTACATCACAACCGGAGAAGTTTGAGAGAAGATGATCAAAGTAGCTTCTGTATGAAAATCAACTAATCCTATTAGGAAACTTCAGATGGGATAAAAGTAGCAAAGTGGGCATATAGAGGAGGTCTGTCATATCACAAATACCATAGGAAAAGGGAAAACATTTACTTTTTCTCTTTTCCAACATAAGAACTAGGGGAAATCAAATTAAATAGCAAGAGTCAGACTCAAAACAACTGGACATGGTTTGTCATGCACTGCAAAGTTAAGTTCTTAGTATTTCTTGCCACAGGATGTTTTAGATGCCAGAAAAATATACTGGTTCAAAAAAGCAACCAAACAATTCACAAGGAAACAGTATAAAGAGATCACCCTGTGCTTAGACAGTCCCTGAGCCACAAGCTGTTTGAATCAAGGAGAGTATTCTGGTAAAGCATTGCAGTATTTTTTGCTCTTTCCTCCATTCTTCCCTAGAGATCTATCTTTGGCCATCTTTATAGAGGAGATGGAACCACTGGTCCCTTGAACTGTTGGTTTGATCACGTCAAAGGATGGCTGTATTTTTGTGTCTTCAGTGCATAGAAGTACTGTCAGAATGTGGCTTTTCAGCTATATTTCCCTAGTCTGCTTAGGAAAATATTGTATAAAATAGTCAAACTCCTAACTAACGTCAAAATATATCACATCTATTGTTTCTCCTTACTTTGCCAGACCTGTTACCCTGTCAGAGAAATAAATGAGATTGGCTTGACAGAATTTGCTCCTGACAAATCCATATGGGTTATTATGCAACACTTTGTTTCCATTTACATGCTTGTAATAATTTATTCATTTAGCTGTTCCAGTATTTTTCCTGAAAATGGAACTAAGTAGATACGTCTGTAGTTCCCTGATGCCTTCTTTTCTTTTTTTTTTTTTTCCTTGAAAGTAGATACCATATCTGCCCTCTATTTGTTTTCAGATATCTCACCTTTTTGCATTACTTTTCAAATGTAACTGCTAACGACTTGGAGATTTAATCAACCAGCTCTTTAAAATTATCTATGATGACATTGTGTCAAGACTGGTTGATCTGAAAACATCTGACTTCTCAAAATACTTTTTAACCTGTTCTTTCCCCACCAAAGGTAGATGTGTTTGCTTGTTTATTAGGATTAATTATACTCTCTATCTGATTGCAGCTGACTTTCATGCCTTCTTAGAGCAATGTCTCAATAGCTTCTCATCTCAAGTGCTTAGTGGATCTATCTTTTCTTTGCCCTTCCTCTTATCTGTGAACATATTTCTAAACTTGACGATTAATAGAACATTTCTCATGTCCCTACCTGCTACTCTTGTTTCAACATGTTGTACTTTTAAGCTTGTCCTTAGTAATCTGACCCTATTTCCCCTGCCTGCATACTTTGTTGTGATGTGTAAGATACATGAGGGACTCCTCATTTAGTCAAGTTAATTCCTTGCAATGCTTCATATCTTTCTTTCGTGGTGATGTAATTTATGTTGGTGGCTTTTTCCAGGAACCCCCTTTCCTTCTTAACCTATTCTCTCACGGGACCTCACATGACGTTTTTATGACTTTCTTTGTTGACTTCAGAGTTTGTGATCATTCCACTGCACCACAAGTGCTTCTACATGCTCAGTTGCTGCAATGATTGGTCCTTCCTATTAATGGGAGCTGTGTTGGAACAACGGCAGAAAAACTTCATTCTTTCTGAATAACAATCAGAATAACTATCTTGAGTTCAAGAAAGGATGAGTGCTCACTTTCGGCCAGGCCTAACTAACTATGCACAGGGCTGGAAGGGGCTGCTCAGGTGCCTCAAGTTCAGTAGGCGATTGCATCCCTGGTTGATGGTGCTGTAACCATACATGTGGTCAAGTGCTGGGCTGAATTCTGCCCCAACCTTTGGCCCAAGACTATCATGAACAAAATAAATACTGGACTTATTCTTACCTTTAATTACTTATTTTCTGTTTTCTGTTATTTATTTTTATTTAAGCACAAAGGTGGTAAAGATGTCACTATTCTATTCTTTCTGGGGTAACTGCAGTAGAGCTGGGTAGCTCTCACCTTCTCTGAGAAACATTCATGAAAGAAAAACTGCAAGCTGGACAAAACAGATTTTCTTTTCTTTTGATTTTCCTCTTCTCTCTATTTTTACAGTTCCTTCTTTGGTCTGATGCTCTGATCCCCTCACAGCTTTTCTGCTGGGGTTGTGCTTTTATTCCCATAATATCTTCACAGTTTCAGTTACAGCTGCATGTGCCAGGGCAACATACTCAGAGAAGTCTATGACAACAGCTACAGGATCTTGGATAGTCTCTGGTGAGCTTTTGTTAAATATTCTTCAGACTATTGGAATCGTTTAATACTATGTTACTTTGCTTCAAAGCTGTCTACTTCAGAGGATGCACCAGCCATTTCAGAGCTCCCAGCATTCCTTAGCCAGATGTTTCACAGCAAAATATTTTCTCAGCTGGATGGGAAATCAGTGAAACTGCAGAAAGCAGTGGTGGGAATAATCAGTCTCAATGATACACTTATATTCTGATTTCACGTGGGAGAATGGCACAAAAATCTGAAATATGGATCCCCATCTTGCTCCTGATTTACCTTAATAAATTCCAGTTCCAGCATAGGAAATGTAAATTGACAAATGTGGACTACACGAAGTGTAAAAATATGGAACGTATTCAGAAGTTATTACAGCTCATCCTGCTTCCAATCACCCATTTGTTCTACTTCGGTATGATAAATGAATGTTCAGTTGTATGTTTGCAATGATATTTATGAATGTCAAAAAATTGTTGTTCCTACTGCAAGGATTTTATAGAACTGAGTTGCATCAGGCCTGAAATCATGGCAAAGAGGTTTAAAGTGATTTTAATTGATTTTGATAAGGTATTGAAAAAGGAAAAAATCTGTAGTGACTTTGGGTGGCTCCTGAGCTGTATCAGAGTATACCTGTTGCTGAATTCCTTGCCCAAAATGGTCAGCTGAGTTAATATCCCTTATCAGTGCATTTACAGAAAATTGTGAGTTGAAGACTGGAATCCTCTAAAAATCTGGATAAATGTTGAGCAAAAACTTTGGCAACAACACAGCACAGATTTCTCTTATAAGTGTCCCCCTGCTCTCTTTTTAGAGGACAGGCCTCGGGAAAGCATTCTCCGAGCAGTGGCGAGGAGGCGAAGGAAGCAGGATTTTCTACCAAGAAATACCTTGTGATGCTGACTTTCTTGTTGCTGTACGTCTTGTCTCCTGCAGCAGCATGGCCTCCAATAACAGCCTGGTGTTAAAGTACCTGTATTGAAGCGGGGCTGAGGGGAAGAAGCTGGAGAGACCTAAAAGGATAACTCTGTTTTTGGTGTAGTGAGAGTGCGTGGTCTGGCTATCTGTGCTGGAGATGACTAACCGATTTATATTGATCTTAAATGTACCATGAAGAAGCCTGTGTAGAGGGGTAAACTCATCTTTTTGTCCAGCTTTGAAAAGAGAAAAACACAAATATTGATGATCTGGTAGACTTGTCTCAACTTTTCCCTTTCAAAATCTGCCACAGTAAATCTGACTTCATTTGTCTCAGTAAGAGCTTGGGGATTAGCCTTGTCATGTATCTTGGTTACATGTTTAGGGGTAGAAATCAACATCTTCAGCTCCTCTCCCTCCCAGAAAAGAAAAAAGAAGAAAGAAAAAAGAAGAAAGAAAAAGAAAAAAGAAAAAAGAAAAAGAAAAAAGAAAAAAAAAAAGAAAAAAGAGAAAAGAAAAAGCAAACCTAGTCAAAGACAAGACTGTATTTCAACTATTTTTTCAGAGTTTTACTTCTAATGTTTCAATTCAATGCTGGAAGCACAAGCCCTGGCTATGAAATGTAGATAATCTGTCACAGAAAGCAGTGATGTTTTATGGGAAATAACTCCACACTTTACTCTCGCGACAGCTTGCAACAGAAAAGGATTGTCTGGTATATATGATCCATCACTTTTGTCAGGGCTACAGCAATTATGAGTGATGCTGCATTAATAGTGATGACCTCCTGGTAGCCGGCTGATATTAAAATCTCGAAAAGGGAAATTACCTGATTTTACAAATACCTTTAGTTACTGACCGAAGGCATATGCTGCCATTACAGAGAAGGCTTTTCCTAAAGATCACCTGAGAAAACATGTGCCCATGACTTCTGATGGCCACAGAAACTGAAAAAAAGTGTTTACCAAAGTAGTTTTCCTTTGGATCAGCACATTCTGCCCATGCTTTTCTGATGACACCCTGAAGAAAAGGCACAAAAAATAGCACCCTTTTCAACGTCAAGTCCCCAGACCTATCTTGCTTCACCTAAGAGTATTTCCATGACCAAGACGAGACTCACTTAGCTTTTTAATTGTCACTGAGCAGCATTATGCGCTATCTGGCACTGAAACCTGAGCACAGTTTCTCTTTCCATATGTACCTCCTTCTGATAATTGTGGCAGCATTTATAAAGGTATTTCTGATCTGACATTTTTTACGAATCTGAATTCCAGCTGTATGCTTGTCAATGTATAGAGCCAAATGCGCTTCATTTATGTTCATGGAGATCTTATGTAATTTACTAATGCCTCCTGTTTCTGTAAGTAACGTTACCAAAGTCTCTGGGAGTACTGAGGATTTGGACATGACAGACCCATTCAGCATTCCCAGTTCGGCTTCCTGGCCTTTTGGCCTCTCAGCACGTATTTTTGTTCTTTTCATTAAACGCTTTCCTCGGGGTTAGACTCAGAATGTCATTTTGTCGGCTCCTTCCTATTTGCGTCGGTACAAATCCCTTTCATTACTTCTTCCTTTGGCACCAGTCAAGGCTGCTCTCGGGCTGGAAAGTCAGTTCCTGTGCATGCTGTAATCTTTTCCAAAGCCCTCACCGTCTCCTTCCTTCTCCCTCCTGTCCTTGGGACAGCGGTTCCTGAACAGGGCTCCTGGGAGCGCTGGCTGCTGGTTCATGGGGAGCTGGCAGCGTGCTTCATTCAGGCTTGCTTCATTGTTTCCAGCTCTAAATTACATTAGAAGAAGTTAAACTCCATTAACATTTTCCTAATATTACTTTCCTTCACACTCAATTGGTGCCATTGCCAGAGGGATGTTATGCGATCCCCTTTGGGAAAGAAAGACATCAGCACTTTTCCAGGTGGGAGTGGAACGGGAGGGAAATGGGAGCAAATGCATGGTTGGGAAAGTAGGGAAGGAAATGGAGAAGAGCTGGGCCAGGAGATGTACTCCCTGGTGGAGATGGGAAAACGCACTTTTCAGTCTTTCTCCTTCTATTAACAGGTCTCCTTGGTGCACTGGTGGTGGGGATGGATACCTGTCCTGTCCTGGAATAGTTATGACAGGAGGAAGAAATGAAACAGGAGCTGCATGCCTTCAGTCCAAGTAAGGAAGAGGGGCCAGTCCCTTGGTACGGGGGCTTGGGACATGGCAGTGTGACTGTGGAGGCACAACTGCTGTTTTAGCTGCCCTGCACAGCTGAGACTGGACTGAAGCCAGGAGCAGCCGGTCTGGGTAAACCTCTCTGGAGTGAGCTGTGTTTGTCCTTGTGTCTTCCAGGCTCCAGCACTAGGTATTTCATCCATGCTTGGCTTTTAGGAATGTAAAATAAGGAGTACAATGGAACAGTTTTGACAGAAAGCTGAAACAGAAAAGGAGGACAAAACTTCTCTTTTAGGTTATGCTTAGTTTCTGTAACAGAATTCCTTCTGTCCAAGTTTGCATGACATTTCAAATAAGACATGTACACCCTATTTAATAGGAATTGAATAATATTCCCTCTATTAAAGAGGAAAAAGACAGATTTCCAACAGATTAAAAAATTTTAAAATATATGCTCTAGCAACCTCTTATTTTTTCATGTTTAGAAATCAATAAACTTTGCCCTTATTTTCCTCAGCTCTTCAGGGACCCAGCCCAAACTTCACTTCAACTGAAGTTGCAAGCCAAGGAAGGTGACAGTGACTAAGTTTGGATGCAAGCCATGGTCACCCATTTCCTATACTGGTGCTTTAGCTGCTTCCTTCCTGCAGGCTGCCTGTGCCTGAAGTTCCTAGGCATTCACCAAAGTTTTATTGATGTTGCTTTTTATGTATGCAGACACTTACTGTATGTAAATATTTTTTACCACTGAAGTTGGGAAATACTTTTCAATGGTATCGTTTATATGGGCTGTTCTTTAGGCCATGTGCTACATGTGATGCTGAGATTGGCAGCTGAGCAGTGACTGCATTAGTCATGTTTATAGCCTATACAGAGCAGAGATGTACACTGCCCAGCCTTTTCCCCGAGTGTCCTCTGGGGGATCTGGCTTTCTTTCTTCCACCAGGAGTCCGCACTCTGCCCAGACAGGGATCTCTGCAGGACAAGGGAAAGAATTTCTTCTTTGCAGGCCATGGAAGAGCAGCTGAGCTATTTCTGCCTTGTTTGACACTTCCACTTCCCCTCTCCAATCCCATGCCCAGGGTGCTTTCTCTGCAGGGAAGGAGAATGCTTTTGAACCCACCTTCCAGCTGACTGGGACAGAAAACTCTCCATGGGGCCTTTGACTGGGAAAGCAATGGACAGGGTTTGGTGGGAAAGAATACTGCACATGGAGAAAGGGCTATGAAGATGTTTTGTTGTCTTGGGATGTTGTGTTGTCTTGGTGCCTTCTTGCTCTGTCTCTCAAACACCAGCTATGGTATCAGAAGTCAGTTGGTTCCTGCAGGTTTGTGAAATCAGAAATGATGAGTATTTCCAAACCCCTCCAACCCTCCCCCCCCAAAAAGCCTATTTAAAAACAAGGCAAGCAGGAAAACAAAAATTACCTCATCAAAGCAGATTGTTTGAACAACATGTCACATTCCTGTCCCTGAGCAGATGGTGGGGATGTGTTCAGTGAGTGGATGTGCTCTAGCTCACGGTGGGGAGAAGTCAGCAGCAACGGGAGCTGGATGCCAGTGTCCCTGTCACTCTTTGCGGTGGTGGCTGGCAATAGAAGAGGTCTGTTCCTTGCCCCTTTCTGTCACTACTTTGCAGAGGCTGCAGATTGCTTCAGAGCTGTCATCGCCCTTCCATCCTCCTGTGTCTCCCCACCCCAGAGGAGAAGGCTCTGCCTGACTGCTCACTGGCACCCCTCTCCTCCCCCAGGCCACAGCAGTGGCAGGAGTTGCCCCACTGGAGAGAGGGGGCTCTTGTTGGGTGGTTGGTTAGGCAGGTCCTGATGCCCACATCTCCTTAAGGGAATACAGGGAGGCAGAGCTGAAGTTGCCTGTGGGTTGGCCTTCATTTAGGTAACTCTGGATAGAAGATGTTACTCTAATGGGGTTAGTAAACTAAAACAAAAGAGAAAAAAAAAAAGAAAAAAAGAAGGAAAAAGGGGAAAAAAAAGGAAAAAAAAGAGAAAAAGAAGAAAAAATACCCCAGCCAGATTCTTATCTTGTTCAGTTCAATACGTTCCCTATTTCAAGAGTGTTTGGCCAAGTGTGGAGCAGATAAGGGGCGTATATATAAAGTGCTACAAGTATGCCAAAAGGATTTTCAACCAGCAGTCAGAGAGGTGTCTATTTAGTGAGTCTAATCAAGAATTGGAGAAACAATGGATCCATGTTTTGGTGACCTGACTCATGCAGTTAACACATTTTGAAACTGATTCATGATAGGTTAGTAAATGGAATGCAAAATGCAGGTGTTTGAATGAGAAATACTTAGACATCCCACGCTAACGCTGTCAAAAGTTGTTGGCAGATAAAGCAAATTGAAAGTTCATATCTAAATGCAGAGCAGAAGGGAAGCAGCCTCAGAGATAAACTGTTGGTAACAATGAGAGTACAGACCCCCCAACATCAGCACTGTGCAAAACCAAATGCAAAACAACAAAGGAGAAGAAACCAACACAATACAGAAAAATATCTCTGAGCACACTAGGGAAAAACATGAAAAAGTGACTATTCATTTGCATGGTCCCAAGCAACTTAAGCAAAACACTGAAGAGAGCTCCTTGCCCAATGCTTGTAATTGTTTTTCTTGGCAAAAGTAGTATCCTATGCTGAGGATGGATCTTGGCAAGTGCTGCTGCATAAAGAAGTTTTTTCTGGCCACATTTGGAATCTCTAGCAAGTAGAGGTGTCTGAACAAAATTTAGGGGATCAAACCAGTTGCAGGGCAGCATTAACAGTGCCAGAAAGAAGTACTCAGGTTTGCAAAAAACTGCATCAAAATGAATGACTTCTGTTGTAGGGACATGTAGCTGGCCTGACAGGTGGGCTGCAACTATATCCTTCCCTGTCAGCTTGAAAGTCTCAGGGAAGCAGATTTGAATAGAAATGAGGGGAAATGGTTATAAAGTGCCAACCATTAGACACCTATTGGCCTCCACTGGGCTGTCATTCAATCCAGAAAATACAGCAAAACCATACTAGAAGATATTAAATAATTTCAGAAATGATCTAATTTTGTAAAAAAATACAAAGCTTTTGGTTGTGCAAAAATCCTTCAGCCTACAACATGCAGAGGCGTAGCATGAGCAGGGTTACCTTAGTGTGCACCAGCCATGTCATGCATCAACAATATTATGAATACCACTCCTGGGCTAAAAGAATAAATTGAGGCTAGCAGCTCCAGAAAGATTTCTGCATGTACAAGTGAAACTGCATCATTGCGGCTTTCTCCAAGAAAGAAACTACCTTCTTATGTAGAATGGCATGGCAATATATTGTCAGCAGAGAAGAACATGAGATGTAGGGATTCTCCAAAAATTTGCAAAATCTTTTATTTTTTTTTCCTGCTGAGGAATATAATTTTATGGAAACTGAAATGTCTGCAGCAGCATATTAACTTCAAAACTTTTGTTGCAAAGGGTGCTCAGTTCTAGGACAGAGAAACCCAGAGAGAGACTGAGTTAGTGGGAGAGAGAGACTTGGTGGTGGCTGGAACACCCATGTGAATGTCACTCTGGGTAGGTCTGCATTTCTTTCACACATCACTTTTGTGATGAAAAAATTATAAAAGATATAAGATTTCCAACAAAACAAAATTTCACAAGATAATTTAAAACCAAGGTATACCCTTCCAGCTTTTTCTCTTTCTCCTTATCTTAACCCTCAAAAATCCTGAAAACATTGAGAGGAGACGTATGTATAAGAGAATATATAATGCAGAAAGGCAGCTGAATCTCATTATGTGGGATCCACATTCACTGGGATCCACAAATATCCTGAGATTACACTGGATACATACTGGAGAAGATGTATGTGCTGGAAAGCATACACCTGCCAGACACGATCAGAGATATCCGGAGTCTGGTGAAAAGAAGTGGTTTCTTGCAACAAGTTAGGAACAGGCTTCTTCATTGCATACTTCCAAAATATATTTTATTGCAGGCTTATGAGTTTCATATGTTCTTTTTTTTTTTTTTCTTTGATTTACCAATCTTTTAAAATATTTTCACTGGAGATACTGACCAAATAGATTCCATTCAGAGCAGGCTTAGTTTGTTTAATTGCTCTTCGTGAACCTATAATCTAACCATTCTCAAGGGCATAAGGACAGCACTTTGAAGACCACCGCTGATATCAAATCATGCCTACTCTTTAGCCAATAAAATGACAAAGCTTAGTTGGTTTTCAAAATTGACTGGACTCAATTGGCGAGAGCTCCATGAAGCAAACAGTGAAATGTGGTTCATCATTCTTGAACGAGGAAACACTTCCACAGAAGGCATGAGGGCAATCCAGCACAATGTTTCATTTTAAGAAGCCAGTGAATAATGGTGACTATTCCTCTGGTTTTATCTCAGTCCATTTATATTTTATTTGAGTGTCACTGTGCAAAGCCTGTTTGCTTCATTGAAGGGTCAAGACTTGTTCTTAGAAGCTGAATAATTTATCCTGTGAATGTGCTCTGAAATTCTTAACTCCTCTGTATTAGCCAACAGTTTGTATATCTCCTAAAGCTGCTCACTGACTGTTAGGTCTGCTGTTACTGGGTACAAGATGAGAAGGTATCATGAGGCTCAGTATTCACTAAAGGTAATTTTGTGCATGTTCTTCTAGGATTACTAGGAAATACTGGTATTTTATAACAAAATTATCATCCTGGACCTATGCAATTTACTGTCCTGATCACTGGACTACAGTTTGATGTCATTGGTTTTGTTAGCCAAAAGTTGACCCACATCCATCTCCACTTTGAAAAGGCCTTTGCGGATCCCTGGTGGATGTAATGTTAAATTATATCTTAATAGGGCTTCAACAAGACCTTTAAAGAAAAGAAAATAGCACCCCATACCTCTTCATTGTGGTGTGTTCTAATAAACTAGCTCTGCAGAAGCTAATAAACTATAGTAGAGAAGATACTTCCTTTCACTACCAAAGCTAAATGGAGAAATGTCTCATCCTGCTGATTTCTGTGTTTTATTTTTTTAAGCTTCCAGCTGGTGTGAACTATATCTTTTGATTCAGTGCTGTCTTTGTCTTTGGTTCTTTTCCTGACCTGGAAGAAAACTGATACTGGTTTAGGTCTGTTGCTTCAACGTTCAGCTCAAATATCCGATGAACGTTTGGCTGTTGCTCACCGCTGTGTCTATCCCTCTTTATCTGAAAGTGTTTATGCGCTTTAGCTGAAACAGAAACATTTCAAGAGGAATCTCCAAATGCAGCATCAATGAGCTACTCATTTCAGCGGCAGGAACAAGGAAATATAGCATCACTGTACAGTAAAACACACAGAGCTCTAGTTGCAATGAGAGAGCTATGAAGAGGTATTTTATTTCTGTAGCTGATCCAATTGTAAATCTCATAATTTCCTCATCTGATTGCTGAAAAATGCTCAGGGAGGTGGTGTGTGTGCCCTAATCTATCACTGCATCACCTCAGGCTCTCATATTGCAGCAAAGCTAATTATCATGTTTCCAGCAACACAGCATGATCTCACATTTGTTTATTGGAGGAAATATAAATATGGCTTTCAAAACAAAAGCCTTACATATATATTATGGTATGAAAAAGTAAGGGATATGGGGGAATGACTGAGGAAGGATAAGAGAAAGATTCCCTTTTTACAAGGTTTATAGTTCCTTGGGTTGTGCTGTAAACAGTCGGATAATTTTCTCCTGTGCATTGTGAGACATTTTACACCTAGTGAGATTGTGGCATTGGATGTGCAAAGGCAAAGCAAATCTTGTGTTGTAGGAAAACGACCTCAAAGGGATCTTTTTATGCTCTCTTGATAGCTCAACGTGTTATGTGATCCTGACCAAATTAAATTTATATAGGCCAACTGGCGCTGCCCTGACTAAACTGCCTTGATTTTGCTACTGCAAACACTCATGTGCATGTGCAGGCACACTAGTGCTCTTACAAATCATGGCATCCAGAAAGCTTTATTCAATGTTCTCATTTTTATTTGTTTAATTTGTTAGCAGGGAGAGATCCAATCAAGGTGGCAGTTTGCTTATTTTCTCTAGTGTATTCCTGAGCAGACTGAGCATAGCAAATGCGGCTTGTCATGTACCTCCCCTGGCAGCTCCGCCATTCACGTGAAACTTGTGTTTCATATATCCCACTAGAATTATATCAGACATGCTGTTCTCTGGGAGATAACACACTTATTCTAAAACATACCAGATTATAAATATCTACTGGCACACAGAGGCTTCTTAGGCAATAACAGAACAATAACGGCTCGGTCCCTGCAGCTCCCGCTGCAGACAAAACTGGACTTCTGTTCTGTCAGCTCTCTGGGAGGAAGCCTTTTAAATGATAAATCACAGATGATGGGATTGAAAGGATCAAGGCACTACTCCGATCCAGCCCCTTGCATTGAGGAGGGGAGGACGCTGTGGTACTCGGTTCATTGTGTGCTTCTGACCTTTCCTTAAAGCTACTGAGTGCCTGTGCCATAACTACCTCATTAGTCAAAATGCTCCACCAACTTTACTGACAAAGAAGTTTTCCTAGGATGTGAGTGAGATATACCTATTTTTCATCACTAGCCTGCAGTGTGTTACTCTTGTGGAATCCAGCATGAGGAATTATTTTTCTCCCTGTACTAATTTTCCTACCTCAGATAATTTGATGAGATCAGAACAGGCTGAATGACAGATGCTCAAGGGAGGTGAGACTGGAAAGGTCACAAATGAACTGGGCCCAGCAGCACTGAACCTTGTAAGGGGTCCCCATTTGATCCACTGAAGCACGATGGCAAAATTTATGAGTGTTTCTTTTTTCTTTGCCATTCCTCACTCCCATTACAGCATCGGTTTTCCGGCTGAGGGACAGAGAGCACATCCCATGACCAAATAAGCACCACCACCCCTGCTGGGCTGCTGGCTGACAAACACCCACCCAAGCTACTCGGTGAATAGGTATCTTCCTAGTGTATGGCTCCACGCGCCTCAGTTAGAAATAATCTCTGAATGATTCATGAACTGGGAAGAATCTCAATTCAGTGGCTTTTCAGTTCCCCCAGTGTTGGTATCACACTTCCTTTTATGAATATTTTGAAGCTTTGCAATTTTAGCCTAACATGTGTATTCTATTTCCAATTTATATTTCCTAAAATAAAACTCACGCACACTCTTTTAGTGTATCAATAACATTTAGCACATCTACAACCTGGAGTGATTCATTTAGCAGCTAGAAACACATACGACAATACTTTTATAATATAAAATCAGTGCAACCTTTAGAAGCCCCATTTCATTCAGTAATGCCTTCCAACCACCCTTAAACTTTATAAGAAAAGTGTGACATCTTTAAGTTTGAAAAGCAGGTTCATGAATAGGACTTCAGAGGACAAAAAAGAAGAGAGGCAACATCTTGTAACAGTACCGGTACCTGCACCTACAAAAGTTGTTGGGACTGAACGTTTTCAGAAGAAGAGTAGTTTCTCTTTCTCTGCTGCTTCTTTTCACAGCAAATTTTTTGGGAGTGGAAGAAAGAGAAATGTGTTAGATAACATCTTAGCTCTCTGCTAAATTCTTTCAATGCTACATTTGTTGGAGAACATGAATATAAGTTGTGTTGAAAAATGACACTGACATTTAAGTGTTTTTTGTAAATGGGTGGGAGCAACTGTTCGGTTGTGAGGTAACACTTAGTCTTTCCCTGTCATTTAGGGTAATGAATTTCTTGTGCCGCGGACACCTGGGAAAAAGTAAGGAGGGCTCTAATCTTTGGTGCTAGTTTAACAGTTTGGTTGTACTTTGTTGCAATTGCCTGATTTTGAGCATGCAGCCCTGCTGCTTACCATATGACTTAAGCCCATACTTTCCGGCAAAGGACCATCTTTAAGAAAAACTTACTCCAATTTGCTAACATGTGTTTACTTGCTTTGTTGAATCAGGATCTGTGATTCAGGTTGTGAATCCCTATTTTCCAGCAATGGCAATAAAGAATGATGGGGGTAGAATCATAGACAGACACTCATAGGATCATGTAGACTGATACATTCAGTTCTATCGATGGAAAATAAAGTCTCTGACTGATAATATCTGATATTTCATTTGTCATTGTTCCCCCTCTTTTTCCTTGGTAACAATAGATATAACTAGTACTGGGCTTTTCTTTCATCATGAGCTTTATTAATAAGCAGTGGGAAGGTACTTCAAACACAATATGAGGCCACAGAATTTAACTATCTCTGAATAAAATTTACATCATTAGAAGAAACAAACGTGCCAAAAGAAGCATCAGTGTTTCTTTTTAATTTTATAAAAATAAAAGAAAAAAATGCCATCTTCCCACTCCATTTTAGTCAGCTAACCAACAAAAAAGAAAATAATCAGTCCGTACTCTTTCAACCATAAAACATTTTATAGCTAGGAAAAACTAGAAGCCTGACACATTTGGCAATTAATACACAGAGACATTATTTCAAAACTCATTCAATCTTTCTCCCATTACCACTATAAAAAGGTAATTTATGTAGATTTGGACAATATATTCCAAACATAATATGAACCTGAGAAATACCACTAACATCCAGACTCGGAAATGTCTGTGCTCATTGCTTGCAAATTTATTGTCCTTTTTTTGATGGTGTTTCATTTCTTCTTGACTGAGCTGCCCATCAGCTCCCTGTAATTTACAATGTGATGTCAGACAAAGTAAACACGCATAAACACAGCCATCCAACTCACAATTGTGCAGTTCCAGGGCAGTTTAAAGAGAGTTTCTTTCAGCCAAGATACTCATCAGTTCCCCCTTCTCTCGTGCAAGCCACTTCTGCACAGTATTACAGTTCGTAATTCATAACAAAGTGAGGAAGAGCTGCTGCATGCAAAATGGAGTCATGTCTACTTGCATATTGCTAGCGCCCACAGAAATCCCCTGCAACCCCTCTGAACTCTCCCTCGTCTTGCTGCTTACCCAAAAATGCCTTCACAAATATCATCTAGAAATACCTGGTTCCACCTCTTGTCCACCTTAAGGCAACTGAGAACCCTCTACACCCTGAAGAACAGAACTGAGGTACGTTTGAAAAGACATGATGGCTTCATGCGATAACAAGTCTATCTATATTCTACAATGCGAACAACGGAATAATTCTACCCCAAACTCTGTAGTCATGTGTGCTCTCACCAGGAAGTTCAGAGAAAGGTGTTTAGGAGCTAAGAGCCACAGCTCCTACTAAGATGGGGTAAAAAGGATTGTGGATTCTGGGGTGGGCCTGGTAGAAAATCTAGGAGCTGCTGAGCTCTGGAGAAAGGCCCAAGCTGACCTTCTGTAAGTTTCCAAAAATGCCACTGCAGTTCTAGCCGAGAAATGACTTTTTAATTTTGTGGTGTGTAGGCTTTGTTTCAGAGCAGGTGTGAAAGACACCTGTTTACAGCCAAGTCAAGATATATTCCTTATAGGACAAAAATAAGACTTACTCAGATTCAGCATGCTGCAGTCTATGTAAAAACCCTTCATTACTCCTGCAGCATTGATATCCAGACAGGAAACATACATTTTGCTAGATTTTATGGATATAAATATAGTGTATATTTAGACATAGAGATAATGCATTTCTCCTTGAATTTAGGTTGTATTTTTGGTAAAAAATAACTCATGTATAATTTCTAGTTTATAATTATAGGATGTCTGTATATACATTTCTAGCTGCTTAGGAGTGCAGACTAAATGCTTCTGGAATTACACCTCTTCCAAGGGCATTTTTTCACTCTGATCATATAGTGAGAACAAAGGGAAATTTTTATCTGTCATATTTAAATGATGATCAAAATAGCATGAAGGACATAAGCATGAATTTGGAAGGGAAGTAATTTAGCTGCAAACCTACTGTGTAAAATTACCTATGTTCTTTCAGAAGGCGTAAGATTGCAGCAGTTGTGTGCAAGCATCAGTTTTGTGTATTTTTGAAAGTATTGCAAATTAATGACTGAGGAAACCTGAAGACAATGAAGAATCCACAGCTAAACTAACTACTAAGAAAACAGACACAGGGAGCAGTAGTGTAGTTACATTTTCTAGAGATCTGGATACACGCACACTCTTTTGCACTGAAAAGCTCTGTAGAAAGAACAATAGTAAACACATAGATGACATCCTCAGTCAAAATGTACAAAGGACAAGGAAAGTTGGAGAACAAGATCAAAAATTTAGTCTGCAAAGTTATTTAGGCCTTTAATCATGGACCCCAAACCAGTTCTGGTAGGCTTTAGATAGTCAAACAACTTGTGGATCTGAATTTGTGTTTTTTGGTCACTGGAAGGCCAGTGTTGCAATTTAAGGGAATCATTCCTGCTTCCTCTCCCCCCTTCATTACTCCAGTTTCATAGACTGTGAACTTTAGTTTTCCTTGGACTGGCTAAGGGCAGCAGGGCTATCCACTGTATTTGCCAATGTGGTACCCACACCTTTGCCTTTTTGCTGTGATTTGACTTCAGTTCCCCCATTTCAGCACCTTGTAGGATTTAGAAACAATCAGGAAATCAAAGCTCTTGCATCCTGGTGAAGAAGTCCAGGGCAGACAAACAAAAGTAAATTTGAAGCTAGCTTAATGAAGGACTCCTTGAACCTTTTTTCATCTAAAACAGAAATGTGCCAAAAAATTGAAAGTGTTCATTCAAAACCAGCTGAGCTTTGTCCTCTTTCTCTCTGTGAAATAATGTGCAATAACAGTTTCATACATATTCTTGGCGTGATGAATGACCTCATCACTGTCATTTTTTACTTCATTTATGATTCTAACCTGTCTACTGGAATTTTAATTCTCTCAACATTTCACAAAACACACAGGAGCAAGTCTTCTTTGCCCTTGGAGTATTGGTGGCTCAGTGTTTTTTATTTTATTTTAGCCTATGGATTGGACACCAAAACTGTGTCTATGTAATGCCTGTGTAACTGTGGCTGTGTAATGCCTGCCAGTCAGAGCCAGTGCCAGAACTGTGCACGACAGTCTTGGGGCTAGCACAGCTCTGCTCCCACCAGGGAAGCATCTCCAGTCTGCTGTGTTCCTCCCTCTGTCATCTCCAGGGCAATTCTAACTCGGACATGCTTGTTTAACAGCAGATGGAAACGAAGGTGAAGAGGAGGGTAAAGAGTCAAAAGAAGTTAAAAATATTGTAATCTGACACAGAAGGGTTGTGCTGCTAACATTAAGAGACAACACAATCTGAATAACAGAACCTGAGCAGCATTAGCACTGCCTGAAGGGGAATTCACTCTATCTCCTTCCCAGACATGCATAATGCACGTCTGCTGATTTTTTAATTTGAATTTGTCATTTTCTCTCCCTTGTACTTCATTGGCAGAGCAAGCAATAATTATGAGTTTTGTGCCATGTAACTAACCACATCAACTGTTTAATATCTTAACACGTGTTAGGTCTTCATGCACCAACACCATGGAGGATGTTCTGTGGGATGTAATTATGGATTTAAAATTTGTGTGCCACGGGCTCAGGTAACTCTGTAAGGTTCAAATATGCTCTGATATCATGACTTACTGTTACTTTACTATATCTTACTATTACCTATATTAATTAGTAATATGCTGCCATTTCTGTGGCAACCTTCAGCTGATGAGAGTGCAACATATGTACAGATGTGCTACCTTCTACTTCAGTCTCAAACAGGAAGACCTGCTTCACTAGATCAGTATGTAGGTATCTCCATGGAATAACCTTGTTTATTTAAGTGAAGCAAATTCAGTGAGAGCAGATAAGGTAATTTAGAAACTGTTCTTTTGACTATATGATGCTTAACTTTTTGAAAAGCTACTCCAATATTTGTGCAAGTACCAGGAACAGCTTACAAAATCAAGGGCTGTGTTTTCAAATGTTGTGGACAGCCTGAGAAGTTTGTGAAACGTGGAGTCCAGAAGCCAGATAGATTTGCTCTGTGAGCCAAATGACCACTTGAAGCCTTTGTCTGGTATTTTTCAAATCCTGTGCTTTCATAAACTGTTCCATGAATGTTATGCAAAGGGAGTGTTAGTCTTTGCTCTCCGTAATAAGAGGTCCACGCAGGATGTTGTTGGGTTTGTTACAGCAGATAGATAGAGGGCCGAATCCAGAATTTTGAACGATAGGAGGATTTAGATGCTTAAATACCTTGGGAGATCTGGGCTGACTCCTTTGAGTTAAACTATAGACATTGCTGTCACAAGACTGTCACATATAAACACAGGTGTGGTGGTGGATTCCCCCTGCTCCTCTCCTGGGCCTCTCCATGGTCTCAGAAACTCCTGTTAAACCTTGGCCTTTGTGTAATGTCAGCCGGTGAAGCATCCCTTGACCTTATCAGGAAGTCTTGCATAGCTGAGGTGGGGGAGCAGTACTGACCGTACCGGGAACTCCTGCTGCCTGGCCCAAGTGAGGGATGAGAGTGGGGATAATTCATTATCCCCTGACGCCCTTATCTGAGTTGTAACTCGAGCAGGACAGTACCATTGTTACTGAAACCTTGAGAATTTTCACAGATGACTAAAGCCAATCATCTTGCAAACCTATGAACAGTGGTCCCAAGTGAGACCCTTTGAGGTCTCCTGGACTGCAGTGGGCTGTGCCCAGCATCTCCCTCTGAGTGGGACACCTCTCAGAGCTCGCGAACTCTCGAGTTTGCAATATTCGGAGGACCATCGCTGACGACGGGACCTGGGCTGAAACACTCCTCGAGGCTCAACCCCTCGTCCGTTGAGAAATGTGAAGACATTTGACGTGAATATTNGTAAAACAGTGAATGAACCTTAGACTGCTGCTAAACACATATAATCCCTTAGACATAAACCATCCACCAAGTCTGGGGCTAGGAGTGGAACCAGCTGCACCTAGACCCCATCAGGAGTTCAGAAAGCAAGTGGGTCTACTCTGAATCTCTTGACTCAGCGAGAGGGTCTCCTTACCGTTTTGTATTAGACATAAACCGTTGTCCAAGTCTTAGACTAAGATTGGATCCAGCCACACCTAAGCTCCATCAGGAGTTTAGAAAGAACCTCGTGAGTCAATGGGAGGGTCTCCCTTACCCTTTCATCCTCGGCCTCCGTATAAATCATTCCAACTCAATTATAACATGATTTTCCTTTGTATACTTCATCCATGTAGTAAGTGATCGAATGAACCTTGCCATCAAACTCTGTTAAGTCGTGCTTTTACAAATTTCCATTAAAATCACTTTTTGCTAATACCTTTGACGACAATTCTTTAAGCGGCCTCTAAACCACTCATTTACGACAACAGGCTCCAACTCCAAACGTCAACTCCTGAAGTGTTGATTATTCAAAGACTTCACCTATTGACTATATTTATTCTTTACTGGTCCTGCATCTGCTCAGTCACAGCAACGTATCCAATGCTGCCTGGCATGGGACTGAAAAAGGAGAGCAATGAATTCTGTAGTTGTCATTAATTATCTTCACAGGAGACAAAACAGAGCTTTCATTCTCCTTTTCAGACTATGTGGATCCAACAGTTGCCATAATAGCTAATAACCCTTTGACAACTTGCCTATAGCATCATATTTTTTTGCACTCTTGTTACACAAGTGTGCTTGCTGGCTTGATGGGCCAGAAGCAGCCTCTCCCCTTTGCTTTTCCCCTGCAACATTTGGCAGATAGCTAACATAGCAGTGCCGTCATGGTGTCTCGGCCTGCCATCACGCATTGCTTCCCTGTCCTCTCCTTTACCGCCCTGCCTTCTTGTAGCAACATTAATCTGGTTTCCCTGCCATGAATTTGCATTTAGTTTTGCATAATTTGTTACAAATTAAAGCACACGTTTAAGTGCAGTGAGATGACTGAACCCAGAAAGTGTTTGCTATGAGCTACAAAAATTCTTCTGTTCCCTTCTTCACAATTTCATTATTTTTATATCTGTATTCCTAGTGAAGAATGTATATTAGAGAGATGCAGGTCTTTAAATATGGCAGTGCTTGGCCTCAAGTCCTGGTTTGTTTTTTTTTCTAAGGAAACCCTGGCTTTCAAAGGACAAATCTAAAAAATGTACTCATACCAGACCTAACATGATCCATGTCTACAACCATCCAGTGTAATACAGAGACATGTTATCTCAATCCAAAATATAAAATAGTTGTTTCTGCCTACCACTATCCCTCGGCTAACAAGCCTTGGTTTTCCATGGAGAAAATTAATTCGGGACAGAGCTGCATTGATATGGCTACAGTACTTCAGGAACCAATGACATCTCTTGGGATGTTTTGTAGGCTTGGACTTGGGAGTCTACATTTCCATCCATTGTGCAGGGTTTTACAGTGCATAAATAAATAAGCAATTCCAAAGGGAACCAAAAAGTACATTCACAGATAGATAATGCTCATGCAGTAATTTTTAAACAGTCACGTGATGCAATGCCATTTCTCAGTCAGGCATATATCACCAAGCCTTAGCTAGAGGAAATCAATACAAGTTTACTAATGGAAGTTATGAGGCTCTGCAGTTCTAGCAGGTTTATCATTATTTTTAGTTTACTGCTTTGTAGATAACTTTTCTGTTCAGGAGGAGCAGGGTCTGGGGGGCAGTTGAGCAGGGGGAAGAAGGTATATCTCATCTTCTCATCTCTTAAGGGTTAGAGGTTTGATCTGAGGCAATGACTTCAGCTTCCTCCATAGTCAGATTAGCAACCTCCAAAGAGTGGTTGATGCCACCTGCAGCAGACCTCCACTTTAGGATGAGGTGAGGCATCCTCTGATGGCGCCTGTCCTTCTCCACTGGTTATAAAAGAAACCTAGGAAAGTAACTTCAGACAAGGTGTTTCCCTTTCGGACAACCTAAATTAGGCAAGGAGAACTCAGAGTATTCTCCAGCCCTGGCTGCACAGGCATAGAGCTGCAGTTGCTCCTGCTGGAAGCTGTGGGCTATGGACCTGCACTCAAACCCTTTTCTCAGGAGACTGGCTTAAGTCACAGCCCGCTGGTTTGCTGATTATAATACAGGTGCAGCAGCGGGTTCACAGCCACACACCATCCTCCTAGGATAAAGCTGCAGCAATTGTTTGTGTTGATAGGGTTTTAAATTGCGCGAGGAGGCACAAACGGTGCCTGAGAACTGGAGATAGAGACGTGAAAGAATAATGCAAATATGGTACTCTAATGATTGAATTTTACTTCTTCTTGCAGTGGTCCTAGCTCTTTGGATGGAACAACAAAGAATGGGAGCGATCCTTTATATTATACTATGCCAGTCTGCACTGGCTTTGTGAAGCTCTCACTTTAAGACATGCCCCTAAAGATGTTTTTGATTTACATCATGGAGACCTGTACAGGATGCCTTTCTCTTTTTGATCATGACAGTTCAATCAGATTTAGCTGCTACACAGTGGATGCTTGTAGTGTTTGTATTTCCCTGCACTGGCACGTCTAATTTAAACAAAAGTAATTCCACATGGTGGAAGCGTATTTCTAAAGAGAGATTGTGATGGAGAGAAAAATACTTCTGCATTTCCCACAGAATAAGGTGTTTGTGCTAGAGACATCTGGAAATGTGTCTCACTGTACACCTCATTTATAGGATCAGAAAGAGATATGGCATACTGATTAATGGGAAAATGAGATACTAATTCAATTTTTAAAGAATAGATGTTCAGAGATTTTTAGATTGCATTACTATATTCATCTGTTTCCTTTTATATCCTACAATAAAAAGCCTGCCAGATACTGTAGTGTGATGTATTATGGCTGGGATGTTATCTCATCTGATGTCTTGAAGCTGAAGTCATTTATTTAGACACTGGGAATTAGCATCAACCTAATCTCGTTTCCTTAATCCACTGCCCACCGATGCAGCCAGCCACATTATATGGATCTAGGAGGTCTGTAGGTAATGTATACGCAGGACACATTAGTGACGCTGCACAAATTGATGTGAACTATAACTCTACATGTCAAATAGCACTCAACAAATAAGCATTTGCAATAAATATGCCAATTTCCATAATTCTATAATTTTAAAGAGTCATTCAAACACGTGTCCCTGGACAGCACTTTCATATTTTATCAAGTTCACTTTTTTATACTCAAAGCATGATCTTTCATGTATTTCCAGAATAGTTTTTTTCTTTTATTCTTAAACAGAAATTACAGAGATACAGACAATGTAGATAAACATAATTTAAGGACTGTGGTCAAAGCCACTTACTGATATTTAGTAGGTCTCTCTGTTTTTCTCTCTACCCAAGTTTCTATTTTCCATGCATTGTCTGATAAAATGTTTCCCTTGCTTTCCACAGAAAAGCGTGGTAAAACAAAATTTCTGAAAAAGCCTGCTTTAAGTCTTGCCAGGCGGTTAGCCTTGCCCCCGTGTATTATACTGACAAACCTAACATGACAACTTTGCTTAAATTAAATTCTGCACTGTGATATAAAAACATGAATCAATCAAAACTGAAGTGATGGGGATCATTATTACACTGGATGTAGTAAGATAAAAAAGACAAGACCCAATGTGAAAGAGAAAGGAATTTGTTCCACAATGACAGGATGAAAAGAATGTTTGAAAGCTAAACCTGTGATAACAGAGAGCTTCCCCTAGCTTTTTTGCTGTTATCCAAGGACATGCAGAACAGTGACTGTTGGGTGTCTGAGCGTTGTGTATGACTGCAGGTGTCACGGTTCTCACTCTTTCTTTCTATTGTCGTTCTTATAGCCAGCAGGAGCATTGCACTACATTTGTAGCTGCAGTGAAAGGCAGTTTCTGCCCAGACTCTGTCACTCCGGTTTGACTGGTGGATGGAAAGGGGGAGAAGGGCAGCTGTCTGCATGTAATGTTCCTGGGAGGGAGGGCGGGAGGGAGAGTGAGATGGTTCCAGGCACAATCAGTATGAAGTCTTGCGAAGCTTGACCCAAACCAGGCTTTGTGAAATTATGGTATAGGGGTTCATTTTCTGAAAAAAAAAAGAAAAATTCACATTTTTATTCAAACCTAGTATTTGTCAGCATAGGGAAAAAAACAGTTCTTCTAAGATGATGGTTACGCTGAATTTTATGGAAAAGATTAGCCCATGACCAAAACGTGTCTCTGGTAAGTCAAATAAATTTAAATTTATCTTAATTTTTTGGAGGACTGACTAGCTTCATTCTGCTTGCTGGTTTCTGATAGGATTTCTAGGAGCTCTGTTTAAGGCACCTATACAATGCTGGAGTCAAGGTGTTGGACTGGCTGACATGGAGAATGTGGGGTAACTTGCTTTGCTGAGCCAGACATGTCCTGCATGTTTCGTGTGTATCTGGTAATTTCTGGGGATTTCTCTTGCCATATTTGTCCAGTCTGCCCTTCAGCTCCTGTAAACTTTGAACACCCTTTGACAGAGTGATTCATTGCTCTCCTGTTCCCTGGTTTCTGTTTTTACTGATCCTACTAACATGGTCTGATATTCCCTAGTTCTTGAGTTGGTTATGCCTGCTTCAATTTTGGTGTGATAAGTGCGTAACAGAGGATTACACTGTTCTAGCAGTACTCCAGAGAGCTCCATACTGGCAGTGAGCCTTGCTTCAGTGAGCTCATGGTTATCCCCACCCCTGTGCGTGTGTGGGGTGGGGAGGGCAGGGAGAGGGTGGGAGGGTTGCAGACCTTCGCACTAATGTGGAGTGCATGGCCCTGGTCACACAATGACACAGCCCTCTTGCCTCCCTTGGCAGCGCTCAGCCCTGCAAACAAGTCTTCAGACATTTCGTTTGGAAGACCAACAGTCTGTTGATCATCATCTCTGCTTTTAGAGAAAATGCAGCAAAAATTTAGGGGTGTTACCTGAAGGCAGAAACCAATGCCTAGGTCGACCCACGAGGTGACAAAAAGTAACATGAAGCAATTTTCAAGCTTCTTCCCATTTCCCTTTTGTATGACATTTTGTTTGGTTTGAACTTGCTGATCTTTCTTGCGTGTTTGCCTGGTGATCTTGCCTGCTGCTTTAGCTTTCTGCTCCTTTAGCCTTGGTCATTCTCCTCCAGAGGAACCATTCGCTCCCTAAAGCTCCTTGTCTTTCCCATTCTCCTGCAGTGTTTCCTTTCATTTCTTCATTTCCAACAAGGAATTAGGATTTACCACCGAAGCTGTGACTATATGATACGGAAGTCCACTTATAAATCAGATCCAAGAGTACTTCTCTTCCTGCAGATGTTTAGTTCGAAGGATGGGCTCTGGAAGGGTAACAGGGTAGTAGTATCCTTTATATCGTGTGCAGCCATTTAAAGTATTTGCTTTGTTAATAACTTTCGCGTTACTCAGTGCTAGTAAAATGTAAAGCTCTTGTAGGAAACACCTGCAATGGTCAGAGCCTACACGAGGTGGCAGTACTGGTATCACATTGGTTTTCTTTTTTTGGGCTTACTGGTTTCCAGAAAATCTCCCTGTAAATTAATTGATTCATGTCAGAAGTGGGCAAGCTTGCAAACAAGTCCATCTGGTAAGCAGCTTACTATATTTCTATATAAATAAAGAAGATCATACAACTTTTCCAGGGTCACTCCGCCCCTCAGATCACGAGAAAGTCTGTTTTCAATGCAGAAAAATTCAGATCTGTACAATGCTCCAAATGCATAGCTGAGCACATCCTGCCTGGCCAGACAATGATATGCAACTGCAACGCCTGACGACTCGGGGCAGAGTGAATCAGGCCTTGTACAAAACTGAGCACGGATTTGCTAGGCAATCTGGGTAAAGATTTTTTCAGCTTCATGGAGATGTGGGCAAGACTTACTTCTGTTAGACTGAGTCCCAGAGAATAGGGCCTTAGGATGGGAATTAACTCAGTTTTAAGCCATCTACCACCAGAATAAAAAGTCATTTCATCTTATGTATGGCCCTATTTTCATAAAATGCTTTAGCTATGTGGATAAAAAGCTCTGCAATCAGAATCAAATATTGACATTGCAATCAATAAAGTCAATGGAGAAAAAGGAAACAAGTGTTCTGGCCCATTTTCTTCTGCCTCCTTCTGCTTTCTAAGATTCTGATGCCAAATTGCTTTTCTCAGATGAGATTTTGTTATTGTTACTTTTTAAACAAATGAACCAGCTGACAATGTGGCTCATCTTCAGGGAGACTGGGGCCTGTGTTTCACCTAAAAATATCTTAAGTGTGTTGCAACCAGCAATGAGAAATCCCCTGCATTTACCATCCTTGTTTTGCTCTCTTTCTCTGAAAAAATTAGAAATCAGCATTCCCAGGCAGATCGTTCAAAGACATTCTTTTTCCTATGCCTGGGACTGCACTGGCAGGATCTGCCTGGGAAGACAGAAGCAGGTGTAGGCATGTGAGAGTGGACGGGGTGCAAGGGAAGTGTGACACCTGGGCAGTCACCTGTGGGAGACATGCGAGGTGGCTCATCCCTAGCAGCTCTGAAAATCAGTGACCCCCTCTGCTCTGTAAGCCCCAGCTTCAAAGTGCAGTCAGGGGATCACAACTCCACTGTGTTGTCGCAAGGAGAAGCTGCGTGACTGTGCTGCGTGTGAGGTACAAGCCTACCTGCAGGGCACGTAGGATGGGACTCAACCATATGAGTTTTACAAACATTGCCCACAACTGAGCCTATCTGATCCACTTGGTTTCCCTGAGCCTTCCCGCTCCAGTTCCATCCTGTCTGTTCTTCCCTTTGGAGAAGGACATTGCTATGGAGAACAGATGCTGCTCATGGACTATTCAACTCAGGTCATTGTAGACAGCCTCTTGGCTACCCTGGGAATTAACAACAGGAAAGCCTAGCAGCCAGTAACTCGCCAAAACCCCTTCCCAGGGCTGTGTTTCTGCAGCTGCAAACCAAGTCAGCCAGCAGGAGTATGGTTCCCAGAGGAGATGCTTGGGAACAAGACCATAAGGAGGGACGTGCAGATGGGCCAGGGACATTGCTGAGGCTCTGTGATTTGAGGATATGGTGCATTCTCTCGGATGCCTGTGCTTCCTACCTCCTGAATGTGCTCCAAGGTTTTGTGTTGCTTCCCTTATCTCCAGAGCAGCTTTAGGGTGGAGGCATGCAGATATAAAGAGGGTGCACAGAAAAAGCCCCAAACCTTTGGAGCTATTTGGTGTCTGAACTTCCACTGAAGTCGGTGAGATATGATCCTTTATATCCCTTTCACGGTTTGGGCATAAGGATTTTTACACTGAAGGATTATTATAGGACTTGAAGTAGAATCCAAACCAGAAAAAAAAAAAAAAGCTTTCATAACTGTTTTGAAAGATGGAGAGAAAATCAGTCATTTAAAAATAATTAGGTGTGATCTTCATATTTTAAGGCTTCTCAGTGGGTGCAGAGAAAACAAATGAAGCGGTGTAAGAGTAGACAGTTAATGTTCTGCAACTCACCAGAGGAGAGGGACAGCACCGGGCTCGGTGAGGGCAGGTATCCATGCCTTTGTCTCAAGAGTTGCCACCTTACAAGAGAGGTTCTTACCAGCCCTGTCAGCCTAAAAGGCAAGGACCAAATAAACAGTGAGACCCTCTCCTGCCCCTTTTCCATATTTTCCTTCTAAAACCAAGCCCTTTTCTTGAGCATAGCAACTAACTGCTTTAAAATCTTTGCTCTGAATTATGACCTGAATTCACTGGATCATAAGGCCATACTTTAATTAAAAAGAAAAAATGACCAGATAGCTAGACTGGCAGGCAGGGAGCAGACACTGCTTTCATACATTATGTGTTTTTACAGAATCTGTGAGTACAGCATATTTTGCAGTTAGACAGTTTGCAGTTCCAAAGCCCTTTGCTAACCTGGGATGCAAACAGTCCTTGTCTGCAGCGCTTGGCACCGAAGCCCTGGCTGTGTGGTAAAACAAGATTATGTCACCCTCCCTCACATCTGCCGTTCTTCTTGGGGAATATCTCGATTCAGTGTGATTCAATTGCAAAACTGCGGTTTGCTGAAGAACTATGTACTTAGAAAAAGTGCTGAAAGGACTGATTAAATGGCTTACAATCGCTTTTCCCTTGTGCTTTGGTGACCACTTGCTTCTCTCATCCAAGCAAAGATGGGTAATGACTTGTTTGTTTTGGTTTTTAATTTATATAATAATAATAAAAAAGCTGAAATAGCAACCCAAGAAGGGTATAATGCATTATTCATGCATTTATTTAATCTTTTCTTTGTTGCTCAGCCACTGAGGTGATCCAGTGATTCAACCAGACTATCTGTTTCCAGTACTGCTTTTACAGTAGAAAAATTCCTTGAGTTTGCAGTTACCAGTACACAAAGGAATTCTGCCTGTGGCAAAAAGAGAGTGGCTGGGAAACCAACTCTACTGATCTGTTATCATTCACTCTGAAAGAGAGCTCCCCCACCTTAAAGCAGGCACTTTTGGTAGCTGGTGTGGGTAGATACTCTCCTTGAACAGATTATCTCATCCCTAGTTCTCATCTCTGCGATGCCAAACTACAGAGCTGACAAACATGGTAAATGAAAACATCCTCCTTTGCTAAATTGATGGCTCATGTAGGACTGCACGTGTTGCTGATCCACAGGTGCCACCAAGCTTGTGACTCTTCTCCTGGTGGAAAATCTGGGCAGGTTTCCAGCTGTGACTCCGCTGCTGACATTAGCCTTGCCAGGCTGTCAACAGGCACACAGCATTTCTCCTCAGGGTGTTACCTTGCAGAATATAGCATGGTAGCGCTCTTTTTATTTTCCCTGCAAAACTATATTAATTCTTAATTGTGTCTATGTCCTTAAAGTACACTTTGAAAGCATCAGCAGACACAAATTGGTCAGGATCAGTACGAGAACCGACCAACCACTTTGTTCTTAGGGCAAAGCAAAAGAAAACATATAACAAGCAAATTTGAGCCTGTGACAATGTTCAGACTCAGCCATGCAAGTTAACTAGCAAGTGTGAAATGTACATTGCTGAATCATGAAATCAGATTCAGCTTAATCACATGGAGAGTATGTGATTTCTGAAGTTTGCTTTTTGAATAAAGAACTGCCTGCACTGAGGGCACCTCTTTTTAGATGTAAGTAGCAAAATGACAGTGCACGGAAAGGAAATTTCTTGTTCCCTGAGCCTGGACAGTGCGACCTATTGCAGAGATGCAACAGTGAGATTATAGCAATAGGAATTCATTCCTCCTTATAGAGGTGTGCCATGAAGCCCCTGTGGTCAGCCCGGCCTCTGGTGCATTGGGGATTGCTTCCACCAGGAACAGCTGCCAGAGCGGGCCCTGCATTTCCAGGTGATGCAGGGACAGCACATCTCTGGCCTCTGCTAGTGCATTAACCACAACAAATGCTAAGTGGTAAATATGATAAATGGTTTGAATGGACTGATTTCAGATGAATTTTCCTTGTTTTTAAAGAGCGCTTTCTGAGGTTGAGAAGGAATTTGAATACAAGAAAATGTTCAATAAGAAAATGTCAACAATTTTATAGACTACCGTAAGCAAAGTGTTCAGAAAACACTTCATTTTCTCTCAGAAATGAAAATGGTTCTTTTCTCTGAGGCATAGTAAGAGTACTCAGATGTGAAAGAACTAGTAATCCAGAATAGGGCAATAGTGGGATAAATTCAACTGTGACAAGATGATTGCCTTTTGCCTGCATGTTGTAATAGGCAAACATAAATCAGTCAAGGTATGAAACTGGTCGATCACTGAAAAACATGTAAAAATACCTGAAATCGTTTTTCCACTTAGAGCTGCAGCAGGCACAGTTTTTGCAGAGCTAAAGTGGTCTCCACTGCCGCTATGTGCTTTCAATGTCATCGGCTGGGCGAACGATTACAACTTTTTCCAAGTTAGAGTTACGACAGAATTCATACATCTGTGTTAACAGCTGGGATTCTGCTCTAGGTTAAGACGGCTAAATGTTGGTGTTTTCATACAGGTGTCGATATGCATGCTGGCTGCCTAAGCTTCCTTACCAGTCAATGGCAATTTAGTCAGTACAGTGAATGGAATTTTGAGAGCTCTTCAGGTGAAGAAATGGTGCTTGCTCTGAGCTCAGCTGAGCAGCTTTGGAGAATCTATTGACTAGGAGCTGGATTTAGTTGTCTAAACATATGCATCTAATACAATTTGAGACTCATGAAAAAAATAGTCCATGACCTCGAGAAGGATCAATTCACAAGGCCATGAATTTCCCAAAGACCCTGTGTTACCTCTGCCAGACCTGTGTGGCTGTCTTGGATACCAGAGGACATCTCAGGTCATTGTGGACAGCTACGTTTAGGTGCCTGTCCTAACTCCATTGACCACAATAGGAACTTAGATGTATACCTCACATTATATACGTACCTACACACATCCATTCACATATAAGCATCTATGCATGTAACATAAAATATAGATGTGTATATAAGTATGTATAGGTATAATTATAGAAATAGATATAGGTAGATGTGTATGTATATATACATAGGCTTTTCTCTATAGGTATTGTAGACATGTAATATAATCATGTACATATATGTGAACTTATATGTACTTACATGTGTACCCATATGTACATATATGTGTACATATACTAGTATACCTCTACGTGCACGGATTAAATTTATGTGTCTTGATCCTAAATGGCTTTTCTTTTTTGCTTTCATGAAAGCATGATTTCCCAAATGAAACTTTTGGTACACTAAGAAAATCCCACCTAATACCCCCCTTTCCTCACTAGGTAGCAGTGGGTCTGGCTAAAGAGCTACAGCCCAGAGAATCATAGAATCAT